>JAHLJT010009419.1:34161720-34274220 GCA_031308135.1 Acheta domesticus | reverse complement strand
ATGATTTTACAACAACATCGATGTTTTGAAAACATCGGCATCTATTTCGCATCCCTATTTGAGGGGCTTAGAGGATAAGTGCCCTAAATGTGATATTTAGAAAACCGAGTTCAGAGTTGAGCGACTGTAGAAAACTCCTTGAAAGGCATTTTCTTTCCACCACTAGAACGCGGCAAATGAGCTTTAAGAATACCATTTGTTCACAAAGTAAAATGGAGTTTGACGGCCTGGATAGTCGAGATGGCTAAGATTGAAGGGCCGTGGGTTCGAATCCCGCCTCGGGCATGAATGTTTGTGTATGTTCGTGTTGTCTCGTTCTCCTTCTCTCGTGTTGTTCGAGTTGTTCTCGTTCTCCGTGTATGGGCGTTCTCCTTACAGTTCCCCCAACTGTTTAAACAATCACAATGGTCGCTATAAAATCAAGTTCTTAACAAACGATTTTTAAAAAACGGAGTTTTTACTTTACATTCCTATTCCGAACTCAAAATTATACAAAAAGACATTAGACAAAAAGACAAGTAATCCCTCGACATCCGCGAATTCGCTATTTGCGAGTTCCGAACATTCGCGATTAGAGAAATGCTACCGGTTTTAACATTCGCGACTTCAACATTCGCGAGTGCGACTTTGGTCGAACTTTTTTGAAAGCGAGCACATTCTATTTCCTTTCTCAGTGTTATCTAGGAAACGAACTCGGCAGACACCAGAGGTCAAAGTATTATGTTCTGTAAAATTATCAAAGATGGAATGTTAATTCACATTAATAGAATAATATCATTGTAAAATAATTCAATTCCGTCGAGTGAAATTTGAGGTTAGGGCTTCGGCCCCAAGAACAGAAAAGCCATTAAGGATCTGTGCAACTCTTCTTACAATGACCTCACTGAAGAGCAGCTTCGGGAAATAAACAGTGAAGAAAACCTCAAACGTAATAAAGTAACAGAAGCGAAACTACGTCCTGGACCTATTTCAATGTCAAAGCTGTTATTGGCGTTCTAAAACTTCAGCAAGCTCTGGTGGAAAAGAGCATTCGAATGCGATCCGAACATAAAAATAACTCCGAAATTTAAGAGAGAAATAGAAGCAGCGACTTTTCCATGTTTGGATAATAGAACAACGAGGAGGGTGATGAATCAAAAAAATAACCAAATCCTGTATTCAATCACTTTCAACTTTGAAATTAGCTTCAAATATTGTTTTATTTCTTCTCTTTGGGATGTTAATTGTTAACTCTGTGTGTAGTATCGCTTACTCAGTTCTTCTGCCATTGTTTTTCAGATATTCTTTCTTTCTTTTTTCTTAAAAAGCTTTTCGATATACAGGAACCTAACCCACCATTCTTCATTAAAGTACAGTTTCAACATTCGCGGATTTGACATTCGCGATGTCTTTCGGGAACCTAACTCTCGCGAATGTTGAGGGATTACTGTATATCAAATAGCACGAAAAAAATTGGACGATCCTAGCGCCCCAAACGGTAATATCGCTTACTCAGTTCTTCTGCCATTTTTTTTCAGATATTTTTTCTTTTTTTTAAAGCTTTTCGATATACAGGAACCTAACCCACCTTTCTTCATTAAAATATAGCCTCAACGATCGCGGATTTGACATTCACGATGATTTTCGGAAACCTAACTCTCGCGAATGTTGAGGGATTACTGTATATCAAATAGCACGAAAAAAATTGGACGATCCTAGCGCCCCAAACGGTAATATCGCTTACTCAGTTCTTCTGCCATTTTTTTTCAGATATTTTTTTCTTTTTTTTTAAAGCTTTTCGATATACAGGAACCTAACCCACCTTTCTTCATTAAAATATAGCCTCAACGATCGCGGATTTGACATTCACGATGATTTTCGGAAACCTAACTCTCGCGAATGTTGAGGGATTACTGTATATCAAATAGCACGAAAAAAATTGGACGATCCTAGCGCCCCAAACGGTAGTATCGCTTACTCAGTTCTTCTGCCATTGTTTTTCAGATATTCTTTCTTTCTTTTTTCTTAAAAAGCTTTTCGATATACAGGAACCTAACCCACCTTTCTTCATTAAAATATAGCCTCAACGATCGCGGATTTGACATTCGCGATGATTTTCGGAAACCTAACTCTCACGAATGTTGAGGGATTACTGTATATCAAATAGCACGAAAAAAATTGGACGATCCTAGCGCCCCAAACGGTAGTATCGCTTACTCAGTTCTTCTGCCATTGTTTTTCAGATATTCTTTCTTTCTTTTTTCTTAAAAAGCTTTTCGATATACAGGAACCTAACCCACCTTTCTTCATTAAAATACAGCCTCAACATTCGCGGATTTGACATTCGCGATGTTTTTTGGGAACCTAACTCTCGCGAATGTTGAGGGATTACTGTATATCAAATAGCACGAAAAAAATTGGACGATCCTAGCGCCCCAAACGGTAGTATCGCTTACTCAGTTCGTCTGTCATTGTTTTTCAGATATTTTTTCTTTCTTTTTTAAAAAATCTTTTCGATATACAGGAACCTAACCCACCTTTCTTCATTAAAATACAGCCTCAACATTCGCGGATTTGACATTCGCGATGTTTTTTGGGGAGCCTATCTCTCGCGAATGTTGAGGGATTACCGTATGTCCCTTGCGCTGTGAATTGCGCTGCGCAGGTGCCGGAGTCGCCGCTGTGGCTGCTGGCGCGCGGGCGGGACGCCGAGGCGCAGCGCGCGCTGTGCTGGCTGCGCGGCTGGGTGCGGCCCGAGGCGGTGGCGGACGAGCTGCGCGACCTCAAGGCCTACGCCCAGCACACCAAGCGCCTCATGGAGGCCTACGCGCTGCCCGCGCTGCCGGTAAGTTGCCGCCTTCCACGTCAAACGGGGTGGTCAATCGGGTGGGCTAAAATATTTTCTCTCAGACCGTTTGCCCACCCACCACCATTACATGTAAATAAACACACAATTTCTTGGACATCACAAAACCAAACAGTAAAATATCTCGGGCTGAACTTCGACTCAAGACTCAACTGGAAAACACACATAACACTGAAACAACAACAAGCAAAAATAAAAATAACTCAACTAAAACCCCTTATCAATTTTAGAAGCTGTTTATCCCTAACAAATGCCATTAGACTTTACAAAACAATAGTCAGACCCCAAATGCTGTACGCATGCCCTATCTGGACCAACGCATCTATCTCCATCATCAATAAACTTCAAATTGTCCGAAATAGATTTCTCAGAATAGCAACACATGCCCCATGGTTCATTTCAAACGCCCAACTTCATAAAGAATTAAACATATCACCGATCATCAAACATATCGCCCACCTTTCCAACAATTTTTACTCCAACCTAAATACAATAAACCAAGCAGTCCACTACAACCTGACCTCATTAAATGATCTCCCAACCAAAATTAAAAACAGAAACTTTCGAAGCCTTCTTACAAATTTTCTCCGTAAACTGTTCGAAGTAGGGGCTCTTGTAGTTTCCTACACCAAGAGTACTGTAGTTGGGCTAAGTTAAGTTTAGTTTAAGTTATAAATGTAAGCCATCAAAACACATGATGGAGTATGTAACTGTGTACTATCATACAATGAATAAATTATTATTTAAAAAATTAAAGTGGGTGGGAATACGAACTTCGGGTCTGGGCCCACTCGAATACGAACTCGCACTTCGGGCTTGGCCCACCGGAGTGGCCCACTGCTTGCCGAGCTGGCCCCACGGAAGGGAGAGGAGACGCTCGGGCAAATCTGTTATATAATGCGATTTTGTGCCTTTGCCCCCGAAGGCCTGTCTTGAGGATGGAATATGTCACGGTATTTCCAAACGTTCTCAGTCGTACCGCCAGGTATCGCATGATCGAGACCGTATCAAGCAGTGCTTGCGATCATGTGACTTCTAGCATCACAACGGAAGAAGGCGCGAAATGCCGTGTGATATTCCATCGTGGCCATAGCGGCTTGAGGAGCAGAGTTAGAAAAATCGCGTTATAGTCTAGTGAAAGCAGACTGACACTCGTGCAAGTGCAGCGGGTCGCCGAGGGCAGAGTGGCCCCAATCCTAGCATTTGAGCAGCCCTACTCTAAACATTATTGTCTACTGATGAGATGATGTAGACATGAAAGTACTAATGCATATTACGAATTATTATATCGTAATATAGTCTTCACCAACTTTTATTACCTCTTCTCACATTAATGACCACAGGAAATGGAAACTTTTTAGTGAAAAGGTTAGAGAAAGGTTTTAGGTGATGAAAATTCCGTATTTTTAGTTAGCCAACTCTCACCAGTTGTACCCCAACCAGTAGTGCGTTTTGTCTATTTTTACTACACTGGTTTTAATTTCCTCTTTCATCATTATCTTATCTTCGCCTGAGAAGTGTAAGTCGACTGAACTAGTATTCAAAACTCCATACTTCCGAGACCTGACTCCTTAAAATATGTTATTATATACTACCCAGACATATACGTTTCTTTCTAATCCTCTCCGCTCGTCTAATAATAAAGCCAGTACAAAACCAAAGCATACCCTCACATCCACTTAGCAGCAAGGACCTCAATATGACCAGCATGGGGGATATCTGTCAAGACGTATGTGCGTCTTTCAGCTCGGTGCATCCAATTTTACTCCCATGCCACACCGAAATGACGAATCGTAAGGAGAGTCAAGGGGATCTTCAGAAAATATTAGAGATGACATTTTAAATAATTTACGACACATTTTTCACTGAATTTATTTATGATAAAAACTAATTGGCATTTTTTATTTCAGAGTACATATTTTAATTTGTAAATCATTTGAAAACATTTTTCTCATATCTCTGTCTGCTAATATCGTTTTTTTATTACAAAAATGTAGAATTTAAACTCTGCGATTAAGTTTAAAATTTTATATTTTTGAAATACGTTAACTGTTAATACCATTAGAATATGTTTACGTATAAAATATTCTGTGACATATTTAGAATATATAAATATTTAAAAATAAATATTAATTAAATTTAATATAGTATAAATATTTAAAAACAAATATTAATTAAATTTAATATAGTTTAAATATTAATAAAAATTTAAATATTAATATTTTTTAATCGTGTACATTTTCAAGGGAAGGGGTTGACCCCTTCGGAGACATTCTTGTTCGTCTATCAAAGATCACTTGGTGTCAGGGCGCCTCCAAACCTGTCTGAGGATATTATTTGATGTCAATGCAATGCCTCTGACAAGGACGTGCTAGGGTTCGAGTCTCGACGGTGACAGGATTTTCGACTCTAGCTGGATAGCCAGATGGAATTCAGTCCCGTCTGGAGGAGAGTTCTAGCGACTGGCTGTCCTGATCGGGAGTTTTCCAGGTGAATGCCTAACGAACGGACCACGGACCCCGCACCACTTTTCTTCCTCTTCCTTGTTCTATCCTCCCACCTTACTTACACCCACACTTATACTCACTACACCATCACACATGTCGTGAGACCAGAGCTTGTCCCGGCTGGAGCGGAGCCCTGCTGGTGAGAGAGTCTTGGTTAGAGAAAACCCCACAGGCTGACGTGTCGATCGGCGCCAGATCTCATCATCCAGAGGGTGACCGGGAGAGATGCACGCTCAGTGCATCAACTGATGCCACTGCAGTCCCTCTGACCGGGAGGTCCTAGGTTCGAGTCCCGACGGCGGCAAGATTTTCGACACTAGCTTGTCAGCTAGGTCGAATTCAGTCGCTGTCTGGAGGAGAATTCTAGTGGCCAGCTGCTCTGATCGGTAGTTTTCCGTGGTTTCTCCGATCAAAACCAGGCGAATGCCAGAGCAGTACCCTAACAAATGGGCCTCGGACCGCGCGCGATCATTCCTTTCTCTTCCTTGTCCTATCCTTTCCTCTTGCATACACTCTTACACTAACATGCACTACACTACCACACATGCCGGGAGATCAGTCGGGAGTTTTTCCCGGCTGGGGTGGTGCCCCGCTGGTGGGAGACACCTGGTTGAGGGAAGCCCCGCTAGTCGCCGGTAGGTCGGCTCCGGATTTCGTCATCCAGCGGGGAAAAGATCACCGCCACCTCCCGAGAAAAACACGCACTATACTTACGGAACTAATGACCTAAGTAGTTGACGTGCCCAAAAATACGAATCAATTAATCCAGAGGGTGAGATCACTGCTATCTCCCACAAAGAAAAGCATGTAGTTCTACACTTACGTAACCAAAGACCTTAGAAGTTGACGCGCCGGGAAACAGGAAATAATCACTCAATTCAAGGGAAGGGGCGGGCTCCCTATGAAGCGTAGTCCAGCAAAGCTTCCTTCGCGCCAGCCCCTTGAGTGTGTGTGTGTGTGCGCGCAGGAGGGCCAGGAGGGGTCGGTGGCGTCGCGCGGGCTGCGGGACGCCGCGCAGAAGCTGCGCGTGCTGGGCATCCGCGTGCGCGACCTGTTCCGCGCGCAGACGCGCCGCCCGCTGCTGCTCGTCATCGCCTTCTTCTTCGTCTTCCACTCGTCCGGCATGTCGGGCGTGCGGCCCTACATGGTGCACATCATCGAGGAGTACGGCCTGCCCGTCGACCCGCTCTGGGCCACGGTGAGCACCGCACTGCGCTGCGCTAGCTTAGCAGGCTTTGCTTTTATTTATTTATGTGTTTATTTGTTTATGTATTTATTTATTTATTTATGTGCTTATTTATTGATGTATTATTTATTTATTTTCTATTTCATATAAAACACAAATCTACTTGTAGCTTTTACGTAAAGAGGATAAGAGTTTACAAGCAAAGTAAGAAACAATTTTATCTACTGATCGTAAGAAATAGACAAAACCCCCCGACCAAAATTAAGCTTGACCTTCAGATTTACGTGTAACAATCATTAACAATTATGATTATAAAATTATCATGATATAAGCAGATTGACAAATGCATTGTCATAATAATGAGACTATCATTGATTCCTGATATCGGTATTTTTTAAATGTATAAAAAAAATTGTGCCTTATAAAATACAATACCCACAGAGCTTGTTTGTTTGTTTGTATGTGTTTTACATACTGTAAAACAGTATGTAAGTTGCATATGTTACTGGTAAGCTCACCTGATAAATATAATAATTTTATTGTTTTTAAATAATAGATATTACAAGAGAATATACACACACCGATCAATCATTTTAACGAAGGTGCTAGTATGTAAATGAAAATCAATACAATTGGAAATCTCTGAACTACAAGTATTATTAGGGTTGAAAAATGTTGTATACGAAATATATCTCTGATTAAATGGCTACTTCTGCATTTTTTGTAAAGTCACAGATAAGAAGATTTATTTTTTAAGTTCAAATTAACGTCTTAAAATTACTGAATTTACGTATTTTTCTACATCAACAGTTAGTACTGTCTCTCAAAATGTATGTAATGTGTTGTGCGGTAAGTATGCTAAGTAAAGGTGAGTTTGCAACGACGCGGAAATACAATATACCAGAAAGAATTACATTAATCATTAGGATAACACTTCCTTATAAATGTGAATATTATAAATCGTGGAAAAAACAATAGAAGCAATACTCACAGTAAAATAAATGGAGTTAATATAAATAAAAACACTGATGTGATAAGTAACATTGCTGTTGCACGTTGGTGTCCCTCGTTTCCCCCTTAGATTAGAAGATGGAAATACAATCTGCATATTTATGGAATTTATTTGATTTCAGATGCATTAATAAAAATGTCGCAAACTAATATCTGGGAAAATGCTACCCAAGAGTTTTTCTTTTCAAGGACTTAGAAACCAGACATTCTAAGAGACGAGCTCTAGGTTTAATGTGAATTCGGAACTGACAACGTCTTCGCATTAGGCCAACACAAACAATTTACTGAATATTTGCAAACATTTCGTCACCCTTACAGTTACAAAACTAGTTGAGACCTAGAGACCCATCCTTGGTAACGTATGATCTTTGAACATCGTGGAACAGTGGGTTCGAGTTCCGTAAGGCATAACAGTTTTCACCCTGTGGATATGACATTGTTGGCATCTATATAACACCTATCGAATCTGCACACGGCAATCATTCATCTATCGTCATTTACCCATAACTACCCATCATCCTTCATGCAATGGAAGTCATATGGAAAATACTACTGTGATCACCTGCCCAGGAAAGGAGAATACGTAAAGGGATATGTCTACATTCATAAGCAAACCTTACATAGTGTGACATTGAAGAGATCGATGGCTTGGTGAACATATATTGTGATGTTCCGAATTCCAAGTTCCAAGAAAAACAAACTTGAATGACTGTAAAGATGTAACTTATTATAGAGCGACAGTGTTTGCTTTCTGAAAAAAAAACATGATCCCTCTTATAGGGATATAAAAATCTTTATATGCGCTAGGTAACGAGAGGTCTCCGAAAAAATGTATGTATGTATTTCGCGTTTCGGGTCGATTATCTGACTTTGACGGCTACTTAGCTAACGACATGAAGCTTTCGGCCTCAAAAGTTTAGTTTTTAACGCCATAGAACGCATAGTTTAGGAGTTATTTAACGATATAGATTCAAAGTCGTGCCAAATATGTTGCGAGTTGCATTTGACGTAAATATTTAGTCTTGTTCTACAGCGCCATGTAGTGAAGTTACAACAGATTTAACAGCACAAAAACCTTCTCGGTGAAAAAACACGTAGAAGTGTTTGTGGCGGCGGTGGTGTAGCGGACTGTTATACCCAAGTTCGCGGGTTCAAACCCGATTGTAGCCATGGATTTTTAAGGGCGAAAAAATCCTTCGTACGCCTTCCTTCGGAGGGGAAGTAAAGCCGGCTGTTCCATGTTAGTAGATTTACTGCATGTAAAAGATCAAGCCTAAATGACGCCTCTGAACAAAATTCAAAAACGCCTGTTTCGTTGCCGAAGGTATACCTTCTTTCTCCGCTAGTTGGTGAAAGGAGCGTCGCGAAATTTGCGTGGTCAGACGGAAGAGCAGGCCTCGTGGCCTGAGTCTCGCCACGTAAAATAAGGCATTAATTCAATTAAATTCAATAGAAGTGCAAACTTTCATGGAGATGGGTTTTTTTTGGATTATCTGGGCAACCTAAGCACGCGCCGCCGCTGGTTGTAGGTGGTGTCGGCGGTGCTGGGGCTGGCGGCCACGGGCTTCCTCATGGCGGTGGTGGCGCGCGTGGGCAAGCGCCGGCTGTCGCTCGTCTCCATCGCAGGCTGCGCCGTCTCCTGCGTCGTGCTGGGCGGCTACGCCTTCGCCGTGGTGTCGGGCTCCGCCCCCGCACCCACAGACTCCGCCAACTACACCTTCTCCCCCAACTCCACCTCCGCCCCCGAGGCGGCGCCCGTCCCCGCCCCGGCCACCTGGGTCCCGCTCACCGCCTTCATCGCCCTCTCCTTCTTCACCTACTTCGGCGTCGGCCAGATCCCGTGGATGTACGTGGCCGAGGTCTACCCGCTCAGGTGAGCACCCGCCTGTTCAGGTTTTCTACAAGGGATCCTGGCGATACAGTTTGTTCAGCCTTATGGGGAGGTGCTAAAGTATTCAACGGAATGTTGTCCAGGCTATCCGGGATGAGCGTACGGATGAGTACAGCAGTACGCTCTGAGGAAGGCCACAATATGTTGGCCGAAACGTCAGCCACCAAATCGACGACGCGGCTCATCCCGGATAGCCTGGACAACATGAATTCCGGCCGCGGAAGCCTACGCAGAATCATATCTATTCAACGGAAGTTCATAAACAAAATAATCTATTGAGTAACTGTCACTGAGGTAAGAGGTTCAACTATCTCTGTTAGAAAGGTCGCGGATTTGATTATCACGTTAAGTGATGTTTTTTTTGTCCATTTACTTTTCATTATCTGTCTTCCATACCTCATACCTGAATATTACTGCTTATCGGAGTTGTAATGGAAAACAAATATCAGATCCCCTTTCTCTCTATTATGTATTTACTCATTTTACGTCATTAGTATCCAACACACGTAACTGTTGTACAGAATATGCGTCTGCGCGTTTGGGTATTTGTATTTCAGGATCCAAAGTTAGTCCAAATTGGAAAACCGTACTACATTAATAACACGGATAGAACTTACTCCATATCCAAACAATATTGGCAACGTTTGTAGTTCATGATTTATTTTTCGAGCATAAAAGTATGGAAATTTCATTAATTATTTGCAAGGCATTCCTGAAAGCACTCTTACCAAACCAAACTTAGAAAATAAAAGTAAACATACGCCATAGTTTGTAAATTTCAATTCTTTATTACAAAATATTGGGAACAATAATAGTAGACGTGGCTCAATTGTATTCCACAATTTATTTTTCGAGAACCAATACTGAAATTTTGCAGATTTATTTCGGAGGCAAAGATACGTACTTCTCTCTTGTCGTTGAGTCTTATTCTTGTTGCGCTTGTCTACTTATCTCTTGTCGCGCAAGTAACCACCAAAAATGTATCATTGTAATTGTTTTATTGACCTCAATGAACAGACATGGTAATTTTATAACAATTTATTCATCGTTAATTATAACTTGACGTTTCGACCCTGTTTGGGGTCTTTTTCAAAATCTAGTGTCCATAATTCGTTGACATCATAGACAAAAAGGTATCATTTTAATAAAAAAATATTGTCACTATGGCATAAAAACTTATCACTTCGTAAAATTCATCCTGACAACTGACGAATTTTTCTTCGGTTTTGAAAAAGACCCCAAACGGGATCGAAACGTCAAGTTATATATATAACAATAAATAGATTGTTAAAAAATTACAATGTCTGTTCATTAAGGTCAATAAACCATTACAATAAATAAGCAATACAATAGACGTATACATTCATTATAAGAAAATTTATCTTTTTTAGTTAAGCGAGGAAAAATGTTTAGAGAAAGAATATTTTACTCACAAATTTAATTAACCTAGTTCATAATACAAGCTAAATCATCGTCTTTCTCGGCGAAGTAAACGTGTTTGTTCAGATTAAAACCGTTTTCCAAAATTACGAGAATTTAATAGGTGTATCACTTTTCTTGTGAGCCGAATATGCTTAAATAAAGTGAAGAGTTGATGGGCGTGTGTGCTCAGGTCGCGCGGTCTGGCGAGCGGGGTGACGGCGGCCGTGGCGTACGTGCTCTACTTCACCGCCGCCAAGACCTACCTGCAGCTGGAGTCGGCGCTCAGCCTGCACGGCGTCTTCTGGCTGTACGCGGCCTTCGGCGTTGCCGGCTTCATCTTCCTCTACCTGCAGCTGCCCGAGACGGAGGGCAAGACGCTGGAGGAGGTGGAGGCCCACTTCGCCTCCAAGGGCCGCAAGGGCAAGGCCAAGGTCGAGGACGAGGACGCCAAGGAAAAGGACAAGGACGTGGAGGCGACGACGGGTAGCACTGGCAGCGGCGGCGCTAACGCCTGCACGCCCAGCTCCCCGTCCGCCTACGACAACCCACTCCACGTCACGCACATGTGACGAGCCTTCCGCGTGGAATGGAGCACTTTCCGTGGGCGCTGGGACTGAAGTGTTTGCGCAGACGATGCGCAGAACGGACGTCTAGGGGGAGAACGACTGTCTTAGGCAGCCTTCACACGGAGCTTCTTGGTGGCGCCACCGAGAAGTGGCAGAGCCCTTCGCATGCAGCCACCGCCACAGACAGCGAGAGAGGGGGGAATCGTGAGTCACACCGCTGCCGGTAAAACCAGTTCAGTGACACGTCCGAGTGGTCTAATGTGAAGGCTGCCATTTAGAACAATGTTCTGCTGGCGGTGATGCGGACGCCCATCTGCGCTGCTGGTGGCGGAAGTTTGTCACGGAGTGCAACAGCAACACAACTATGACGCTCGTGTGAATACCTCCATTTAAACCAATGCCTTGCTAGGAGACGCGCTACTCGGTAGTGTAACTAAATGTCGCCGTGGGAAGGGGCCCTCAGAGTGCGAGCTGAATAGAGGACCGTGTACAGTAGGAAATGTTTCCATTGTCGCGGGTAGCTTCTTTCTCTCCGCGAATGGGCCCATTGCTTTCCTGTCTACTGACGTCACCTAAACCGAAATCTCCCGTCTATCCGTCTCAGTAACCGGTTCTTGTGAGTTCTTGGCAGTATCTGCTCTGAGAATGTAGTTTTGTTCAACACCTTTGTTGCTTCTTGTACTGATTCGTGTTGAAGGAGAGAAACCCTGAGCACTTTGTCACATATTTGACTGACAATCTGCTTAAATGTTGAATGCACCTCACAGCAAGAAGAGAAAATATTTTTCTGGTTCACACGATCTATGGATATCTTTTAATGTGTTTTGAGTTTCTTGAAAATGCTGAATCAGCCTTGTGTGGCATATGCTTAAACTCCTCATGAATTCTTTGCGCTGTGACTGAGGAAACTTCAGAAAATACGTTATCTCATGTATATTTCCTTTGTGAATATAATACAGTGCATATTTGATGGTTTAGCATGATTTAAGGTGTGTGTCAACCAGTCGAAGAGACATTTAATAAATTAATTGTCGACTCGCAAAAGAAAGAGTAACGGATACCTACCTAGCATCTGAAAAATATGATGTTCCCAAATAATTGTGTGATGGAGTTTTAAGAATGGCAATTGTTAATGAATGCCGCTTAAGAGAAAGAATGTTGTGCAAGTGTTTCTGACGTTTTGTTTTGAAAATAGTGCAGAACAACACAAAGCACTTTCCGAAGGAAAATAACTAATCAAAAATACAATATGTTACAAAAATCAATTCATATCTTTGTTGCTCAGAAGATAATTCAAGACGTTGTTTCCTCTAGTAATTCATGAATTATTTTTCGCCTTATTTCTCTCAGCTGATTTTTGCATGGAAATTATTTCACTAATTTGTTACATAACTTTTTACAAGACTAGATCTCTAGCGTGTGTCCTGAAAAAATAACAACGATAAAATTTTCAACGAAAAAAAAATACTTTTAAATAATTCTCGTATATTCATAGTACATGAAATCAGCCATATACTTCAGCGGAACCTTTGAAGAGTGAGTACATTAATTTTTACTCTTAAAGAAATTCATAGTATGGGAACAATATAAATGGAAAGAAAAAAAGAAGTTTACATAAGCTTTTGGTACTCCGAGAATATTGAGTAGTCCTACTGAATGTGAAAACCTCATTAACGTATAATGTTGTACATTAAAAAGTAATCATTCAACTCACTGTTAATAATAAAGTGTCATTGGGTTGTTTACTTGTTCAATATCACGTTTACTTGATGTGTGTCCTAAGAGAGGATACTGAAATCAAAATATTTATTCATTTATTATACATGTTAGAAATTTGGTCAAGTGTGAGATGATCATGACTTAAATCCTCAGATTCATTATATAACGAAAGCCTGTTAAATCCATTTATTTCTTAGTAATTACAAAGAGAAAGTTTATTGCCATTGTCATATTCGAATACATGAGAGATGATTAAATGCGTCGTAAGTATGTGAACGTTGTGTGTACTCATACTTCATCTTTGTTCATGATAATTATTTTGCTTTCAGCTGACATCTTTTAAACTACAGACGTGATCAAATTATTAAATATTCACTCATTCTACTACAAACAACGCATTTTACAAATTAATCGCAGTTAAAAACTATAATATCGGATGCAAAATTTTATTTCTGAGTGTGTCCACTCCGGAGAATCATTACGAATGATGGGGCACCATGTCAAAAAGCAAAAGTATATGATTTACTTACAATAACATTAGAAGAGTATTTTACTCCAGCATGAGGATATTCCGGCCACGAATTCGATACATAATTTGTGAGCAATAAGAAACTACACAAAATAAGGTTAAAAACAAAGCTAGACCTAGTGCAAAGTGACGCAAAAATAGTCAAATGATAATGGACAAAGACATGTACACAAAATATTAGTAGATATCGAAAATTTCAATTGTTCAACTTGTAACTTACAAATAAATTAAAATAAAATAACAGTAATAGCTTTCGTCCAATAATTTGAACACGTGTGTCTCAATCTGTAAGTGCAATTCATTCCAAAATACGAAATGTCAATTGTTTTAAAAAGAGTTTACAATAATATTTTTTAACTTACCAAATTTTCAGAGCATTTTGTCTGTTTACTAAATATCAGCATTCCTAATTGTTTATGGAATGTTATTAACGCACCTTGTGGCAGATAGCTGTCTTGCCTCCTTCGTGGAATTCAAGCGTTTGCATTCCCTTTGGAGAAAGTACTAAGTCACTCCCGAAGACGATTGGAGTGATCTAAGACACCATTTCATGTATTGTTTATTGCTCTAATCGTCGCAAGGGAGCAAAAGACAGTTAAATGTCTTTTATTGTTATTAACTGTAAGAACTGACCACAATCTGGAAAATAAAAATGATTCAACAAATTTACTTCAATTCAGTTCGCACATTGTTTCTTTTTTAATTTAAAGGAATATATTTACACAGTATTTTTAGTTCATTATTACATAAATAAATAGTCATATTTTGTTTTCCGAGTTGGTAAAGGACCTTGCAAAAGGTCATTATCTTTGTACAAAAATCAGTTATTTACAATAATTGGCCGCTACTCATATTTCAGAAAAACTAACTGAATCCGATGTAATGGAAATACATATATCCGATAGTCTGTCTCATTTGTAATATGATGTGGATAAATGGAATAAAATGATTCAATTATAAATACATTGTGAATGCTTTTTTCCCTTATGTTTATCAAGAAATATATGATGCTGCGTATGAAGCCTAAGCTCAAAAATTGTTTATTTTCAAGTCCGAAGATTACGTTTTTAAATACGTAGTATAAAGCAGTTGTAATACTGCAAAAATCGATGTCCAGATTTCGTCGGAAATACACATTTTGGATATCTAATATCGAAAAATATTGTATTTTATAAAAAATCATAACTCGTTCGTCTGCCTGGGAACAACCTCAGCGCTAAAACAGTACATAGAATGTTCCCTAAAAGGGATATTTTCCGATCGACCGCGACTCTGCGATATTCAAAAGAATCGTTTATCGTATCCGATTGTCTTTATATGCAATTTTCATATGCGTTCGGAGTGGGTAAAATAGCTCATTACAGTTTGGTAAATAATACGGTGAATACAAAGTAACGCTTTATTCATAAATGATGAAACATAAATGTTAGTATTCAATTACTTTCTTCTCTATTTATCCTTCCCCTTTTCTCCTTCTCTTTCTACTCTATTTCTCCTTTCCCACTTTCTCCTTCTCCTCTTTATTCTTCTTCTCCTCCTCTTTCATCTTCCTCTCTCATATTCTTTCGTTTCTTCATCTTCTCCTGTTTCTTTATTTACACCCTTAACAACTTCGATTCTAATACTTTGAAGAAATTCTTCAATAGACTCCATTATTTAGTCGTTTCCTACTTTCAATGACGGTTCAGCTCAAATGAAGAATGCAATGCGACAGTTATCGCCAAAGTCAATGCCATTACTTCCATAAACATCGTGCTAAAACTACGTCAAACTCTTAAAAAAGACGATCGGATAAGAAAACGTATATTGCACATTGCCACAGTCTGCTCATTACTAACTCGCACGTAAAGGCCTACTTTATCCACTGGTAAAACAAATAACTATTAATTTTTGGGGGTACTTAACATACAGTCCCTTCAGGAGACTCACCTTTCGCCGCCGCGCCGGAGAGCTTCGTGGGCCGGCCGCGGCGCGGCGCGGCGAGGCGTTCAGAAGCGGCAGAGGCGCGGGGCGGCGGGGACGCGCGCGTGCACGCCCGTCTCGGGGCAGCGCTGCTGCAGCGGGTCGCGGCGCTCGGCCCAGGGGCGGCGCGGGCAGGTGCGCGCCATGGGCGGCGCGGGCTCGCGGCGCTTGGGCGGCGGCCAGCGCCACCTTCACGCAATGGCACCGGGCGTCAGTGTTGGTGTCATCACTGCAGCGCCTCTGGCCGGGAGGTCGTAGGGTCCCACTCCCAAAGGTGGTAGGATTTTCGACACTATACTTGGATTTTTATTTCTTGGCGCTCGGGGTCATGTCTTCAGGATGGAATATGTCACGATATTTCGCGTCGTTTTCGGTCGTCCGGCTAGAAGTCACGTGATCACGACTATATCGAGCAGTACTGGCAAACATGCGACTCCTAGCGGTACAACCAAACACGACGCAAAATACCGTTAGATATTCCATCCTGAAGACAAGACTCCACGCGTCAAGAAATAAAAACTCAAGTATAGACAGGTAGATTGGTAGAATTCATTTGCTGTCTGGGGGAGAATTCTAGCGCCCGGCTGCCCTGATCGGTAGTTTTCCCTGATTTCTCGGATCAGCACCAGGCGAAAGCAGAACCCTAACTGGCCACGGAACGCGTGCGATCTTTCCTTCCTCTTCTTTGCGCTGCCCTCATCCCTTACGTACACACACTAACGTACATGCAGTACACTACCACACATGCCAGGAGACCGATCGGGAGCTTGTCCTGGTGGGGACGGTGCCTGTCTGGTGGGAGACCCCTGGTTAGGGAAAATCCCCGCAAGCCGACGTAGGCCGGTACCGGATCTCGCCACCCAGCGGGCAAAGACTACCGTCATCTCCCGCAATAAAAGCATGCACAATCGTTACGTGGATATTGAACTTAGCAGTTCTCGCGAACGGAATCACTAACCAATCTGTCAATTCTTGCATTTGCATCAAGAAATCGGACATTAGGCGGCTTTAAGTTCCCTGCCTCAGTCAGGGCCTCTGTCCGGTTCTAATGGATAAGGATGAAATAAAGGGAGTCATCGTTCTCAACATAGACTTGTCAAGTTCAGCTGACAAAGATGACTTCCATTATTTCATCCTTGAATAATGTCAACAGCACCTCGTCTGCATTCCCCCAATATTCTAATAAATAAGCCGCCTTTTCCACTTTCCCGGCGATGTCTACGTCGTCAATGTCAGGAGGTGAAGTGGAGAGACGGGCACGTTGTATCGTACCCAAATCCTCAACAGAGTCATCGCCAGATCTTCCGAAAATCTTCTTTGTCATTTGATGTATGATGATATCGAGGTTGATAATCATTTAGGACGATGCAAGGTGTAATGGGAAGGTGCAATACACGAAGTCAGTAATGCAATTACTATGTGAAATGGGAGAATCCCGAGAAATCCTCGAGAAAGTTCTTGATCCTGTAATCCAATTTCACTGGCAAAGCTAAATACTACGCGTATCATTACGAACATGCCTAAGACAAAGACGAATTCAACAAAAAAGAACGTGCATGAACATTTGCTAGGTAATAAACAGTGTTTTCACAAGCCTTCTATGGCAGGGTTGTCCAACTGGCGGCCCGTGGGCCTCTTGCGGCCCACGATGCGATTTCTTATGGCCCGCGAAAGATTATTAATTAAAAGTGAAAGCTCCTTGCAATCATATCGGGCGAGAACATCGCGGCTAGTACACGGATGCGCTCTGTCGGGGTCAACATCCCTTAGATGTAAAAATAGATTAATGTTTTCTTCCGGGCTAGGGGGCCGTGGTCTATTGGACATTATACTTCCAAACGTTTCGTCCGTAACTGCGACGGACATCTTCAGTGGCGATGTGGTTTCGGACGAAGAATCCATGTCGATGGTTCCCCGATGATAGATGGAGCCGCCCGGTCCTCGGGGATTTTCGTACCAGCGGACATCTTCAGTGGCGATGTGGTTTCGGACGAAACGTTTGGAAATATAATGTCCAATAGACCACGGCCCCCTAGCCCCGAAGAAAACATTGAGTACAACTCCGGCCGTGAAAACCTACATTGTTATATAAAAATAGATTGTTTAGATTTAAGAGTTTTTTCTATTAAATTGAGAAACTCAAATTATTCCAATGTGTTTCCCTGCACTACGCATGTTACAGCCTGATAATACGTATGGTTCCATTCCTCCTCCTGCCCTCTCCCACTTCATTTCAGAGTACCCGGGCAAACCGTTGTACAGTACCCTGACGAGATCAACAGCACGGGGAAGTCAGGTGTGGATCGGCTGAGTACTGTTAATACTGCCCGCAACCATATTAAAGGCTTTAGTTGTGGCCCCTGAGATCTTGCAAGTTGGACACCCATGTTGTAGGGAGCAAACCAATAAGCGTTGCACACAACAGGCCAACACCAACAGTCTGCAGCACGTTGGCAGTGTGTCAGAGCGCTGTCACATTTCAATAACAAGTCGTTTTCTCCAGAGTGGCCGTGAGAATAGAGAGAGGTCAAGGGTGCCGCGCATGAATAACACTGTGGGAATCTGGTGTATTTACACTGCCACGCTAACGAGACTGACGCGCCGCGATACCAAAGCGTGGTTTAACAATGCCTTGTCTAGTTTATTGGCGGATAATTTTTTAACAATTTCTTGTGCACTTATTACGGGGTGGGATTATTATAAGCGGTTCTATTGTAGTGTTTTTAAAATTAATTATTTTTCAGTAAAGAGGGAAACAATTGAAACTTAATTGAATCAACGTTACTTTCAGCTTGTAACTAACTATTATAAACATGTGATATAACTGGTATTTTAAAATGGTAAATAATGTGACAAACATTTTACGATAACGCGATTATGAATAAATATACAATTATGAAATTCTACATACATTTACCGAAATACATGTAAAATAATTATTCTATCACTTCCTGATTTAGTCATTCGAGCATTTACGTATCCGTTTATTGCAAAAAACATTTAAATATCCGCAAAATATTTCTATATTCTACTATTTTCTTTTCTCTACTACCATGTTATCAGATTATGATATGATTATGATTTGAACTCCTGCTATCGCGACAAAACATGTCAACAAACTAAAATTACTAAAGTAAATTTATAAATTACTCAAAATAAGTGAAAAAATATTTCGCTGCGACAAAACCAATGCGATCCGCACCGCTTGCCCCCCCCAACCCCGCCAGGTTTGCGGATAACACAGGAAAGTGAGATTAATGAAAGGAAAAAGAAAATTGTTTGCGGCGTTGCCAACAAAGGAGCTGCATTGCGCCACGCGCAAAGAATGGTCTTGGCATCCTACAAGAATGCCTCTTGATTCACATGACACGATCGTAAATGTAGGACTACGTGGGAACATCAAGTCGTGCTCCGTTTTCTTCGTGATGCGCACGTCCGTGACATTTTCGAGCTAATATGGACACTTGAAGGCGCGTTCGGAAGACGGAAAGGGGCGTTTTCAAGATCCAAGTTATTCGCAAGGGCTAGTCTCGCACGATGGAATCAGCTTAGATTTAGTACGCTCATCCAAGAAATAGCTGGTCTGAGGGAAAGGTCAACACTCGACTTTCACCTTTGGCAAAAGGGAGAATCCCCCCTGTTTGATACCTGTATGTTTGTGTTTGTGTATGTCACCTGCACAATAAGCAATTTATGTCAGTAACCCTCTCTTGCTTGTAGAAAAAACTTTTGTTACGATTTTTTGGGTTAGTCTCGCTTTATTCGTTTTTTTAAAGAAAATACAATCTACACCAATTATGAGTGGGCGCAAATAAGGAAAGTAAGTAATTGAAAGGACTCTTTTGGTAGGTATAGTGCATATGCATTTTAGATTATCTCAGACCTTCGTTCATCCTTTCAAATTACTCATATAAAAGTTTCTTAAAATGCTGAAATAGTCATGTTGCAGCTCTTCAATTCTCATTAGGAAAAAGGAAAAATATATCGCTTGCATAACATACAAGGTGGATTCCATAGGTTTTCTGTTCTCACTAGGTTCTAGTTTTGATACAAACAAAAAATTACGTAACTTTTCAATTTAATCGTCTTTTACTACAACACATTTTTCACATCTGTATATTAACATTTCTATGATATTGAAAAAACACTTCGAAGTTTTGTTTGCAAAATTGTCTAAAACTTTTTTCTCCTCACAATCATTTGAAACTTTTTTCCCGAAGGTATTTATTTAGTTTTTGTAAGTGGTAGTAGTCGTTGGGTACAGCCCGATTTGGACTGTAAGATTTAACTTGAAGCCACAGTCTTTCACAACATTCTTTTCAGTCTGGACAGTAAGCACAGGAGCATTGTCGTGAAGAAGCTTGACACCATCATATTTGACGTTCCGCGTCCAACTCAAGTACCTCTCTCTACAGAACTAAATGAGATGTCGCCTTCAAACTCATAGCTTTACAACAATTAAAGATAAGACTATGTCGATCCGATGGCTTAGATCGCTAAAGCAATAGTGCCGTAGCGATCTCTGACAGAAGGATTGCGGGTTCGAGTTCCGCCTCGGGCATGGTTGTATTTTTGATCGTCCTTTCACCCCCATCATCATTACATCGTTTCATCTTCACAGTTACCATACGATTAAATCCAATAGTGGTCGCTAATGAACTAGATATTGATACGACCTTAAATAACGAAAAAAAAGATAAGACTATGTACTACTCAGAAGATTTCCCATTGACGAGTGTTACGTAGGTCAGGTAAGAAACTTATGAAACGCGTTTGGAGCTAAAGTTGCAAACAAGGGAGTCTGCGGGCCCACCTGTGGAAGCGCACGTCAGGCACGCAATAATAGAGCGCGTTGGAGCGGTCGACGGGGCGGTAGGCGGAGTAGTAGGTGCCGTCCACGTTGTACACCTCCACGTCCAGGCCGTCAGGCTGCAGCACAGTCGAATGGAGCATTCGCCGCAACACCTGCACACGCGGTTCGCACGTCTCAATCTTGACACGGGCCTCGCGTCCGAACAAAGGACTCCGGAAACCGAGGCTCTGAAGTCGGCACTTTTATGGGGGAAAAGTGCGAGCTCTGAATGAAATCATGTAGCTACCAACCACATTGGATCCGGATTTAGAATGTAAGGCACCATATTCCTAGTAATCTCCGTTTTCTTTCTACTTCAGTAGCAGCTGAAATACTAATTTGTACAACAGAAATGGAATTAACTATATAATTCTGGAATCTTATGCAACTCGATTTCTGATAAATGTAAGAAACTTTGCTCTACACTTCTTCTTTATCAAAAAGCTTCGCATTTTAATTACGTTAATCTGAAAGAAATTTAAAATTCAGAAATTAAATAATCTAAAACCAGTTAATCTGAAACAATCTCAAATTTTCAAACTAAACCAAGGACATGTATGGCTTTTAATTTCGCAAGGTTAAGCTGACATTTTCTCCTCAGCAAATTTAGATTTATTTATTAGAGGTTTTTAAAAGTATTTGTTCATTTGAGTAATATTGTTGCTAATGAATACGTCAATGGTTGTCATTAATCATTTTAACTGACACTGATATTCTGTTTTCCGTATTTCCAAGACGAGTGATTACAATACATGTAGTACCCGTTACAATGGAGTTTTCATCAACGATTTTCCATGGAAGACGGCTCTCAGACAATCTCACGTTCTCAGAAATTCTCGGATTTAAGCAAAGGTCAGCAACCTGTGCCCAGGATTAAGTGGAAAAACTAGGGCAAGTTATCTTGCGTTCACGTAATTTTTTTCGATATGCGCCCGCATCCTCTTAACCTCTTGCGCTTCTCTAATATATCCTCTTAGCATAAATATAAAATACTAACATTAATCATATTAATTTATAACGATTGTACGATTCTAATTGTTGGCGTCTATTTGCCGTTTTGGCATACAAAAAATAAACAATAATTAAATTTGGTTGTATTTCTTTTGTTACTTGAGTCATTTAATTCTGGAATTTAAAACAAGTATTCAAAATGCATTTTAAGAACCACGTTGCTGTAGGGAAAATGAAATTACTTTTTTGTAATAAATTCGATTATGAATATATATTCAAAGTAACAAAAATACACCACAATGCTACTCTATGCACAGTTAACTAGAAAGTCCATTTGTGCCTAGAAGAGCGGCGTGCAAAGATACTGCATATACTCAATTCATAGAACAAACTGTTTCTAATCTCTTTGGTGGAAAATCAGTCCTTGCCATTCTGCATCATTAGTGCTTATGGCTCCCAGCAACTTACATTCCCCATGCGCTGTCGAGAAAGCCGTTAATTTCCAATCATTGCATTCCATTTAGGGCTTAGAAAGCAATAATATCAGAAAACAACCAGTTCACTCGTGCGTTCTTTCTGACCATTCGATATGCAAAGTGTATGCGAGTGCACCATTCGATATGCAAAGTGAATGAGTGAATGTCTGATATTGAATAAGTGAATAAAGAACAAATCTGATGTGCCTGCCAACTATCGTTCTGACTTCACTTCAAGACACAAATGAGGTAGGAACTAGAAATTAAGTGCATACTATTTCAGTTCTGACTATTTCCTTAAATAATTTTTTTCATTAACTCCAGGTTTATCTTATTTTGAGTTCATTTATTATATCGAATCTAAAGCAACGTGGGTTAAAATTTTGCAAGTTGATTCTCATCAAGAAATAAGTATAAAAAAAGTTTCTGTGAATATTGTGTATTGTATAGAAAAGTATTCTATGAACTATTGAAATATCACAATTTTACCAAAATTGAATGTATCTTAATGAATCATTCTAGTGGACATGCAGTTCTTATCCTCTACAGTAGTAAGTCGACTCCGATGTCGCGAGATCGGTTAAAGAAACCCAAGAACAAATGATGGGAACGAGGGCATTCGATTTCGTGGTTCAAGTTAGAAAGGTGTATTTTAAATAATTTGAAAATACATGGTCATAAAATGCACTAGATATTATGCTTTGAGTCGGCTCAAGGACGTTTTAAACTAATGGCGGAGGCCGAAGGCTGGAATCTCGTCACCCAAACTGAACATGCTTAGCAAATTATGTCAAATTACGTGTTCGAAAAAAAGTAGAAAAAAAATGCGTTGGCCAGACTATTTTGCGTTAATCATGTTGATTGAAGACCTAAGTGCCGCCGTGAAACTTAACATGCGTAGCAAAATATGACAGCTCCTTAAACTTTGAGGTTATAAATTAGTGCGCATTCCGCTAACAGGCCCTTGTTTTCATTCTCAATGTTCTCGTGAAAATGAACTGATTCTCATTAGTTACGCTACGGTATTAGAGTCGAAATTATTATTGCATGTAAAGGGTTTTTCGTTGGGATGTAAAAGTTGTTTCGTTGCATGTAAAGGAAATTTTTGTTGTCTCTTTTCGGCTATTTATTGTATTTTCAAAACTAAATTCAGAACAAGACACTAGTATATTTCAAGGAAAATCTTCGTGAAGGTCTGAAATGAAACCTATACTGATAAGCCAAGATGAGAGGCAATAAATCTACCTAATATAACTGTACAACATCTTTATTCGAACAGATACAAAAGTGGCATCATTATTTGAGTATGTTGAACACGAAGACAACATATGAGTTTTCAGTGTACTTTTTTAAACCACCGTTTGGAGACTGATGAAATTCGAATTGAAAGGCGATTTTGAATTCTAAATTATAGGAACCAAAGATCGAAAATTGAAATTTCAGAAACGTAATATATTTAGAAATGTAGAAAATATAGCTAGTTTTATCATCTTCGCTTTTCTAGTGATATACAGTTATCTCCACTTTTACGTAATAGGCAAAAAGCACTATTTTTCATGTTGATTTCTTTGGTTCTCACAATTTTCAAGCATACAATCTTGTAAATATTGCTAGTTTCATCGCAAGAATCTTTAACAAATATTATTTTTAAATAGAACAAAAATAAATACAAAATCGGAAAAAAGATATTGAAAAATACGCTTAAATAAAACCAAATCACATGAATATGAGTTTCGTTAGCCAATGGTGATATCTCCAAATATGGGAAAGATATACTGAGTTTTATTCGTCTTATTTAACTATGAAATAAAATTTACCCTCGTAGCTTAAATATAAAAAAAATAATTCCGAACGCAAAACTCAATAATACATGGATATTTTTCCTACTATCGGTATTTGTTTCCTGGATCTTTTTATAAGAATGGTTCTGGGCGACTTTTATTTGTAATGCTTTTGGAGTGAGCGTTTATTTTTGAGACTTAAAATTCTGTTTGAATTACGCGCGGCACAATCTTAGTTTTATTCTCCTCAAAATATATAAGAGAATATGCGAAGAGTGAAGTCCAAAATATGACCAATGTTAGCAGTTCCCGCATCACTTTGTGCAGACTTTGTGGGTAAAGCTGTATGAATGTCAATGAAATATCATTTTGGTCGTCATGCGACCAATGTTAGCATAAGACAATGCGTGTTGGGTAAAGTAAAGTGAATCGTCTTGTGTATTTCCAAGACTTTTTTGGCAAATACATTGAAACTTATACGTTCAAGAGACTCGAGGTATTTAATGTAAATCATTAGGTGGAAAACCGGAGCCTCGTCATGAACTTGGACATGAGTAGCGGAGCGTTAACTAACTTAAAGTGAGGTTAGGTTTGATGTAAATAGAAATGCACGACTAACATAGTGAAACTCGAAACTACACACCTTGCTTCCTTTCTAGCCCTAGAAAATTCCCAGTAGTAGTATGATCCCTTTATCAAGTATCTACTATTCCTCGCCACCGTAAGGCACCTCACCAATCGTAACGCTCTTGTGTTGACTAATGTCAACTTTACTCGCCTACATCCGACTTCATTACGCTTCAGTATTTGACCAGTGTCCGCACCTCAAACTATAGGAAAATGGATCTTATAACTCAAATGATGTAGCTTATCAGCTACATCATTTAGAAATCGTTGTCAAATGTGTAGAGATATGGTCAAGAGTGATATTAAAAATACCAATGTATTCAATCAGTAAAAAGTGTGACGCGAGTGCTGTTAAGTTTTATTATTATTAAACGCATATGACATCGCGGCAGCAATATCGTAAAGTAATACGTAATTATATGTACAGTGTTCACGGAGGAAACGTCGAAACTTCGAAAATAGTTATTACGAGAAAATAGTTATTAAGGATGCTTTATTTAATAAACTCCTTGGGTATTTCGAATAGTTGAGCTGCAATAAGCACTCAAAAGTTGGTTTGAAAGTAGTGGTGCTACAGAATGGCACAGACTTTCCCGTATTAGTTTTCTGTTTCTTTTGGTTTCCGCTAGGTATTCAGACTTGCAACATATTCTTGCCAGCTGCCATGTATCACCTCCCAAAGTGCAACTTTTTGATATTTTCTTATTTTTTTTCCCTTTCCTAAGAGTAGAACAAAAATATTTTTAATAATATTAAAGAACATTAAAACCACGTCCTAAATGGCAATTTTCTTTGAAAAATTTGTAGCCGTTTTTAAGAATATGGTGTTTAAGCGCTACTGTAAATGCGAAATTTGAAGCTCTTTTTAACAGAACATTTTTGCGTTTTTCGAAAAAGTCATTAGAAGTATTTCAACCCACAAATACAATAGTGTTAACAAATTGTTGAAAATGTGCATATTAACGATACTTTACGTCATATTAAACAGCACAATTAGCACTAGCCGTTCGAAAAATTTGAAGAAAAAATTTGGAGCCATTTATGAGAAAACGGCGTTTTTTTCTGAAAATGCGGAATTTTGACCTAGTTTTCACAGAAAACGGTGGATTTAAAGTACATGTACTCGTAAATACAATAATGTGAACAAATAGCCGCTAATGTAAATATTGACGACGTGAGAGGCTAGTAAAAAAATTACATTTTTGTAATTTTTGAAAAAAACAAAAGTATAGAGCAATATTGAGTTTATGTCATCTTGTAGAGTACATTAGGAACTATTTGTAACTAAAGTTTAAAGAAACAATTTGCAGCCGTTCTTGAGAAAATCTTGTTTTTGTAATCTTTAGAACATGCTTACAATGCACGCAATATTCCGCGCAATATATAAAAATGTACAAGTCGTTAATGAACGAACTTACTAAGAAGAAACATTTTTATATGAAGGAAAAATCTATATTTTTAATTCTGTAGTTGTAGAAAGGGGGCGATGAAAATTCAAACTTTTGCAATTTTCGAAAATTCAGAGTTATCCGTGAAAATCGGACCTAAGCCAACTTAAGTGTATTTTACTCTATTCTTACAAGAAATTTAAAAGAAAAATTTGGTGCTGTTTTCGATAAAATTTTGAAAATGTCCGGAGGGCTTCATGTAAAGCACTCCCAAATTTTGAAGAATATTTTTCAAAATCTCAAAGCTTCGACTAGAGTCAGATGGACAGGGGCTTCCTCAATTTGGAAAAAATCCCACGTATGGTCTAGGTGCTAGTAGTGTTCAGAGACGGACGGGCAGACAGACGGACTGATGGACAGACGGACGTTTTGCTTTCAATTGTATTTTCGGTATCACGGACCCACAAAACAGGGATTCTGGCTACACCACGTGTTAGGGGATTTTTTCTTAATTTAGCAACTGGTTTTATCCACTTATTCATTTTCACGGCCCGGCAATGAATTTTTTTCTGCTTTTGAACTGTTTAAGGTGACCTAAAAATAATGTGCCTTTTAATCTCATGCACATGTCCAACAATTTGCATACATTATTGTATTTGTGAGTACAAGCACTTCAAATAACTCCGAATAATTTTTCGCGAAAACTCAACAGTTTACTATAAAAACAGCTTAAAATTTTGAAACGAAAACCTCCAATTATGCCCACGTTTTACTCTTCTTTAATATTTTAAAAGTAATATCTATCATTAGGAAACAGAAAATTTGAGAAAATTTCAGAAAAAATTTATTTAGGACGGCGATAGATGGCAGCTGCGAAGAGGGTGGGGACAAGACCGTGAAGCTAGCCCACACCAAGTAAATTAGAAAACATTAATACCAGAAAGTCTGTGCCATTCTGTAGCACTACAAGTTTTATTTCTGTGTTAAATTTTTGAATAGACAGTATTTTCACTTTCCTGTATATTTATATACGCAGTAATATGCGTAGTATAGGAAAAGTTATGTAATGCTGCGTAAAAGAACGATGGATTTTCGGCAGAAAAAATTCATTTCCGGGCCCTCATAACGAGCTAGTGGTGCTACAGAATGGCGCAGACTTTCCCGTATTACTTTTCTATTTCCTTTCATCTTGGCTAGCTATTCGGATTTGACACATAATCTTGCCAGCTGCCGTCTATTGCCGCCCAAAGTACATTTTTTGACACATTCTTAATCCTTCGGTTTCCTAATGGTAGAACAGAAATATTAATTTTTAGAATATTAAAGAACAGTAAAACAATCCCCTAAATGGCAATTTTCTTTCAATAATTTGGACCATTTTTAAGAAAATAGTTTTTAAGCGCTACTATAAATTCGAAATTTGAAGCTCTTTTCCACAGAAAAGTTTTGAGTTCTTGAGAAAGACTTCATTCGTAGTAATTTAAAGCATATTAACTCACAATTAAAATAGTGTTTACAGGTTGCTGGAAGCATATTAAATAGTACATATTAATGATGTGAAAGATCTTTCAAAAAATTCCAAAATTGTAGTTAAAGATCTGTTCCTTATCAAAAGGTCACTAGAACTGCGAGAACAAATTAACGTCTCTGAGGCTGGTCCTTAACATGTTGACTGCCGCGTGGCGCCATGTGGTACCACACATCATGTGTGGTACATCCTAAACGAAACATATAAGCAAGAGTTTTCATTCTTGAATGCCAGATGTTGGTTTAGCCGTGATCGCTAAGTCATTGTACATTCCTGGCCAGGGTGTACACATGACTTGGGTCGGTTCGAATCTTCATCTAAAACCGTGCGTAGCTGCTATAAGCCTGTGGTTAAGTCGGAGGGAGAGGCCGATGTAAAACAAACGGTGGTTGGTCCGCATCGAAGTTGACGGGGTTTATGCAGCTACACTTATATTATGTGGAAAAGTAGTGAACCATCTACCTATATAGCCTTGGCAGTCAACGTGTTAAATCGACTGGCCGACGGGCCTAACGGCTGCTTGGGCGACTCACGATGCAGGACGGGTGGTTGATGGAGTTGCCCCAGATGTAGAGGGCGCGCAGCATGACCGCCTTGCGCAGCGACGACAGCAGCTCCAGCACGCCCTTGTCCGTTAGGCGGTTGTACGTGAGGTCCAGCATCTGCAGGCGCGACGACGGCATGTCGCGGCTGATGTACCTGTCAGCGTGCGTGTACGTGCTACATAAGACTTCCAAGCTCTTCGCAGGTTTTTCGTATCCAAGCTTACTGAAACACGTGCAGACATGACTTTATCTTTCGCGTGAGCTACGATAGGCGTTTAATGAAATTAAAAATGCTCACGCTACGGGACTGTCGTAACTGCTAATGAAATTATTGCGACATCAGCTTTCACAAAATAGAGAAGAAAGCAACTGATAACTTTAGTTGTTGAAAATGCGATCACCCGAAAAATAGAATCAAGGTTAAGGAATGTAAAATTAAGAATGAGTTGGAGGATATTTCAGTGAAATTTCAGTTCGCAGAAGCTATATTTTCGGGTGTTTTGAAAGAACTGAAAAGAAAGCAAAATAAAGAAAGAAAAATAAATAAGAGGGAAGTGGCTACAAAATGAAAAAGGAGATAAAACGGAGAAATAGGAGAGAGGGAGAAGAATAAAGGGAAGAAAATAAAAATAAACAGAAGAATAAGTATAGGGATAAAGAACAGGGGAAAATGAAGAGGAGGAAGTAGGAGAAAATACAAGAAGAAAAACGCGGGGAAAATAAAACAAAATAGAAAAAAAAGGAAAATAGAAGAAAATATCGGCAGTGCACCAAAAGACATGTAAAAAACATCCACTTTTGAGACAAATAAACAAATGTTTTTAGAAAGTGGTATATTTTACTTGTAAGTATTTCACAAGTTCGGTAGTGTGACAAGATACTCAAACATAAAAGAAGCCTCTAAGCCAAATTCAAATTGCCTGTTTCGTCGCCCGAGTGATGCCTTTTTTCTCTGCCCAACGGTGCAAGGAGCGTAGAGGAATTGGCGTGGTCTGTCGAAAGAGCAGACCTAAAGACCTAAGCCTCGCCACAGAAAATAAGACAATTGAATTGAATAAGTTCGCGAAACAATCTGTACAACAGAGTAAAATATATTTGTCTGCTAAATAAATGGCCACACCCAAGATGAAACCGTCAAAATAACATTTTTTTATTCGTGCCACTTACCTTGCGCACCGACACTATCTCCTCAGTTGAAAGCGTAGGCTTCCGCGGCCGGAGTCAGTACCTATTCTGCGATTTTTCTAACTGCGTCCCTCAAGGCCACTCAAATCCCATCTTCGCGATGGAATATGTCACGGCATTTCGCGTTTTTCTCAGTTGTTCCGCTAGAATTTGCACGATCGCGACCGTATGAAGCAGTGCTTGCGATCATGCGACTTCTACCGGCAAGACCGAGAAAAGTCGGGAAATGCCGTGGCATATTCCATCGCGAAGATGGGAGTTGTGGCCTTGAGGGACGCAGTTAGAAAAATCGCAGTATACCTCATAGTCCGGGAGCCGCCGCATCCTAGGTACAGGCGCCAACGTTTAGGCAGCCATTCAGCCACCTTCCTCACGGCAATTCGCCCAGAGGAACGTCGCATAATGACGGCCGAAACGTTCGTATACGTGCCTAGGATGTGGCGTCTCCCTGACAGCCAAGTAGATACCTCCTAATGAACTAGACTGGCTGACCCTGTGGTTTCCGCACTCTTGGTGGGCCCTCGACGAACCTGGAGCCGCCATGTTTTTTGCAGTGAAAACATGAGATGTGCCTGATGGGGGCGTGTAGAACTGTTGTACTCAATCGACGTGTTGTTTTCATTAGATCTTATTTCTATATTGTTGCCTTTTCGTTTATATGTATTTAAATTATATTAGTGGTTAGAATAAAAACATTCACAATGCCTTCAGTATGTTTGGCATATAACTGAAAAAATTGAAGGCATCAAACCACAAATATATCATTTTTCAAGTTTGCCGCCTTATTTGTGATCTGTGTTTGCTTCTTATTGCAATAACATTCAGTTTCAGACGTTATGCTAACTACAATACATTTCAACAGCTTCCATTCTAACAACCGATATAGGAAGCAACGTGTTTTTAAAGTTTCTCAATTCATTCTCCTTACATATTGTAATTTCATTTTTAAATGATTTGTGATGAAACACAAGTGAGATAATTTATATTACGCGTAGCCCACGCCCACCCGGACTTAACCAGCGCCAAACGGAATACTAGAATACTGTTTCTCCAGAGGGCGCTGCTTTGACTGCAAAAAACATGACATCAATTTGCTGCAAAGATAGAGGCGCGTCAGCCACTCTTTGTGGTGTATTCTAGCTCGCGGATTCCTCCTCGGTTGGCATACGAGAGCATGATCCCGTCGTCACCTGGCGCCGATGTCTGAGATCTTGTTGTGTCCGAGCAGCAGCGCCACGAGCGCCGGCCTGGTGCCCAGGTACGCCGCCAGACAGCGCGCGCCGAAGTCGCCCACGTTGTTGGCCGTGAGGTCGAGCAGCAGCAGCGTGCGGTTGCGCCGCAGCCCGGCCATCAGGCGCTCCACGTCGTGGCAGCGGAAGTTGCACTTCTGCAGGTACAGCTCGCGCAGGCTGGTGTTGAGCTGGAAGCGCAGCAAGCACGCAAGCTTCATTTGACTTGATTTGATTTATTTAGTCAAAAAACAGTAAATCGTGAATGTGACGTATTGGGGAGAATATCATCTGAGCGCGTTTTCTTGAGTTCCAGAATCCCTTCACAACATTTTAACTATAAATAAATGAAATAGAATAAAAGTATAAATAGCTTAACAGTAAAAACTGTATGTGACGTATTGGAGAGAATATCATCTGAGCGCGTTTTCTTGAGTTCCAGAATCCCTTCACAACATTTTAACTATAAATAAATGAAATAGAATAAAACTATAAATAGCTTAACAGTAAAAACTGTATGTGACGTATTGGAGAGAATATCATCTGAGCGCGTTTTCTTGAGTTCCAGAATCCCTTCACAACATTTTAACTATAAATAGTTGAAATAGAATAAAACTATAAATAGCTTAACAGTAAAAACTGTATGTGACGTATTGGAAAGAATATCATCTGAGCGCGTTTTCTTGAGTTCCAGAATCCCTTCACAACATTTTAACTATAAATAGTTGAAATAGAAAAAAACTATAAATAGCTTAACAGTAAAAACTGTATGTGACGTATTGGGGAGAATATCATCTGAGCGCGTTTTCTTGAGTTCCAGAATCCCTTCACAACATTTTAACTATAAATAGTTGAAATAGAAAAAAAAACTATAAATAGCTTAACAGTAAAAACTGTATGTGACGTATTGGGGAGAATATCATCTGAGCGCGTTTTCTTGAGTTCCAGAATCCCTTCACAACATTTTAACTATAAATAATTGAAATAGAATAAAACTATAAATAGCTTAACAGTAAAAACTGTATGTGACGTATTGGAAAGAATATCATCTGAGCGCGTTTTCTTGAGTTCCAGAATCCCTTCACAACATTTTAACTATAAATAGTTGAAATAGAAAAAAACTATAAATAGCTTAACAGTAAAAACTGTATGTGACGTATTGGGGAGAATATCATCTGAGCGCGTTTTCTTGAGTTCCAGAATCCCTTCACAACATTTTAACTATAAATAGTTGAAATAGAAAAAAAACTATAAATAGCTTAACAGTAAAAACTGTATGTGACGTATTGGGGAGAATATCATCTGAGCGCGTTTTCTTGAGTTCAGAATCCCTTCACAACATTAACATTTTAACTACAAATAGTTGAAATAGAAAAAAACTATAAATAGCTTCAGGTTCTTTCTCTCGCGCTAGCACAGGCGGCATAGACATTGGAAACAAAATAGTCACAGTGCAGGTATTTTTCTAAAAAGAAAAGACAAAGAATGCATGTGCTTCCGGCACTTGTGTGCCTGATGGAGATTGGGTCTGGACATTCTCGTTGGCCTTCGGAAACAGTAGGAGAAGATGCCTCATGCATAATGCTCAAGCCGAGTCAATGCATTTAATTCATTATCTATAAACTAAGGGTTTGTTTTGAACTTTACTGTTTCTACAGCTTAGAACCAGTTGTAACTAGGTCAGGGATTATTCGAAAGCATTTGAGATGTACATTTTCAATAATGCTTTAATGAACGATTTCATTTTAATATGAAAAACAGCAGGTTCAAAATAAATTTATTTTCTGGTCTTTTTTCAATGGCTTTGCGTCATCATCAAATGTGCAAGGAAACTGGCGATATCTGGGACTTTTACCCCCCACCGCACCCCTCCACGTACGAAGGCCTCTACATGAAGGCCGTTGATGAAGCCGTTCAAAGCCTTCTTTTACCAATAAATTCATATAGAAGAAAATGGTTCCTTTCATTTTATCTTTGATTTCACGAGATCTGTGATCTAAAGTCGCTACTGCTGATTGTACTTTCCCGTGCGCCTGTCAACAAGAGAGTAGGCAATACGTCGTACATTTGTGTTGTGCAGAAAAAAATCCTCGCAGGAGGCGCTTTCATACAGGTTCAGCCCATCAAATGAAGTTGTGCGACCAAACATTGGGTCAAGTGTCACTGGACAAATTATGCAGAAGGGAGAATGAAACAATATCTGAATCGAATAGTAAGTCATATGCATCACCTACTACGCACGTGTTCCGTTGTTTCACTCAACTTCTCACAACAAAAAAGGTTTCAGAAGAAACTGAGAAACTCTTCTAGCAAATAACACAACAAATTAACAAAACATATTTTTGATTCATAAAGCAAGTTTTATAATCAGGTTCAATCGACGGTTTGTGTTTGTTCCGCTTTCCACTCGTAAAATATTGAAACAACTAGCTTAACCCAAGCAACTGTATCGCATCAAAGGAAGAGGTCCAAAGAAAAGTACTACATATGCTCTGTACGTAAAATCGAAAATCCCAACGATGTTGTTTCACTACGTATTCTCCAAAGGAGGGTTTTGATAAAAAGACACATGCATCATTCAATTTCTGGGCATTGCATTCATTTACACTCACGAATCTTTGCATTTAAAAACACTCAATATTCGAACTTGAAATAATTCGCTATTTTCGTTTTGCTAGCTATAAAACTCTTGCTCGTTTTACGAAACGTCCACTGCTTTTGCTAGAGCCATTGCAAATCGCCCAGTAAAATGACCAAGACCAACTTCGTGTATTTGGTCTTGAAAATGAAGTAATGGCGGTAGATAAGCATTTTTATTTTTAATATATTTTTAAAATTTAGTATTTATATTAAAAAGTTGGTTAGTAATTGTGTGTAACAACAATGAAATTTGTTTGCTCAATTTTTTTCTAATCAAAAACTCTTACTTTTTTAATAGATATCATCTTGAGAAATAAATATATAAATCTTTTCAACCAAAAATTGTTCCTGGTCAGAATGATTTTGTGGAGTTAGTTCTCAGGAACCAAGCATTCACAAATATCCTTCAAATAACTTTTCGTCAAATAGGATTTCAGATCCTTTTTCTCAAGTCTTAGCACTCACACAGTTCATTAAATAGTTACGTTAGTATATCTCGGAATTTTCGGCAAGAATAAGTGATGATATAGGCATCTAAAATAGGAAACAAAATTATGAAATTAGGCACCATTAGGCATGAAAAGTGACGTTTTAGGCACTTAAAATACATTGCAAAATGATAAAATGAGACATATAAAATTTATTATTTAGGCACACGAAAAGTTTTTGGCATCTAAAACTATTCACAAAACGATTAATTTAGGCACTTTTATTATTCGAGAAAATCAAGTATCTTTACATTTATGAGAGTAACTACAAGCATATTATTTTATTCACTTACAAAATTAAAATAGCACAGTATATAATCAAGATTCGTTTCGAACCCTCCCCACACACACACACACAAGAAAACTCGAAATGACTCTTTACTTTCTTAGGGTTCATGATTGAGGATTTTTTGAGAGATTCTCTTTTCAGACAGTAGACTTTTGCCTGACCTACGTATGCCTTTCCTCGCCTGGATTGCACAGACGACGCACCGCGGCGATAAGTCTCAACCTGCCAACTGCACAGCTGCACAGGGAGTGGGTGCGATCGCCTAAGAAGTGCTTAATGATCGGAGACGAGCGTGAAACATCCTCTTTATAATGACTTGCAGAAATCCTTATGTTCGGTGTGCTTGGGTACGGTTCGGTTCGGTTTGGTTCGGTTGGGTGAGAAATTTTGGTGCGTAATCGATTGCGTATTCGTCGATCAGGTAATATTTCCGTTTAGGGGGAATCCGGGAAAAAATTTGCGTTTTGGTGAAAGAAATTTTAAAAAACGCCTGAGCACGATTACGTAACTTTCTCTGCTTAAGAAGTTCCTTCATAAAGCTAGAAAGTAAAAATGAGTAATGAAAATATAATTCTTCAAAATTACTTGTTTTAGGCAATAAAATATCAAAATATACATCTACTGCCCTTTTAGGACATTTTAGGCAATAAATGCTCTCAGTAGATCTATTTTTTCATGCTTCGTAAACATCTGCAATTATTTTCCACAACCTCCTAAAGGGACCAAATAGGCATTTATCCTAAAATCTGAGGTCTAGTTATAAGAGTTCATATTAGTCAAGATAAAAAATGCAGTACTATGATTGTTGGTTTCATGGGTACTCACGTTGCTTTCATTCAGAATACAAAAATGCTTTGATAAAACCATACTATTGAAAATTCAGAAGCTGCTGTTTCCTTCCAGAAATTTCTCTTGTTAAACGGGATAGACACATCCGCCCCAGGTATGTAATGATTTATATATGAAATACTAATTAAATTTTTCTTTCGCCATAGTTATATACCGATATATTCATATGAAAATTTGTTGCGAAATTTCGCAGTATATAAAAAATAATTAAGAATAATTTAATTAAATTCAATTCAAACACACAACATCTTTACAGTCAAATCGTAGAATAGTAATATTACTTTTCCTAAATCTCTTTGGACCATGACAACAGTTTCAAAGTGAAGATTGGGAATCAAACTGATATATAGTTATTTTACATGGTTTAAGGATAGGAAATCTAGGATTACACTCTCAACGTTTTTTCTTATTTATGGCTATTGCTCAGATAAAAACGAAAATACTGAAAAAATATTCTCTCGCGCCCTCCTCGAGGATGTGTGTAGTGTACCTCGAGCATGTGGCCGACGCTTTCCGCCCAGTGACCGCTGTCGAAACCTATCCACTCCTCCCCCAGCGGTCGGCTCATGTTCAGGTACAGCAGGCGCGAGTTGTTCATCATGGCGTCGACGAAGTACATGAGTGAGGACAGCTTCTGGGACGTCTGTGCGATGTCGAGGTACAGCAGTCTGTTCTTGCCACGCAAGATGGGTGAAAGAGCCGCTCCGCCCTGGCAAAAAGCAAATCGGTCGTGATGGCGCCCGTTGGCAAAAAGCAAAACGGTTCGACAACATCGGATGTTTTATATAAGAGAACCCACAATAATTATTAAGAAACAAAATAATCTATAATCAGGACTACTTCCTTTCCAATGCATGAAAAAAACTTGTACATCAAGCCTACTGTTTAAAAGCTGCTGTCCATTATCAGTTCCTAATATCAACATTTTCAGAAATTATTGTTTGGTTAATTAAAGTAATATATTTATTCTAAATATTGTCACACACGCTACTTGTCATGGAATTTTTAACACCAGAGGAACACATACTGTGAACATGAGGATTGACTGAAGATGAAAATCTTCATCTAGCCAATAGATAAGCAAATTGGCAAGTAAAAACTGGTAGTACGTGGTATAACCTGTTTATTCCTCTACACAAAAAAATCATGTATTACTTTAATTCAGACAAATGAAGAGGTAAAATATTTGGGGTTGGAAAGGTTGCTTGCTTTAATTTCGAGACACCATTTTAGTTTTCGAGTCAATGAATTTAGATTCACAAGCTTTGTTCAGAAGTAGTTCTAAAAATGAAACTTTTTAGCAAGAGATAATATTATTAATCGACAGACGCAGCTTCATAATGCGAACGATATTCAGATCGTACATCCTTAGGAATATTCGAGGAGCTAAGCGTTCATTAGATAGTTGGAAAATAATAGGAGGACTATCTTAAAACACGATAGAGAGGTAGGGAGTCTCTGCTTTCTCTACTATCAAGGAAGATTTCAATTAATTTTTAGAAAAGATATTTGAACGTTAATGCCAATTTTGGATAATTCGAATAATTTTGATTGCGACTCATTATTCGCAAATGAGAGAACCCTGTTGTATTTTTGTTTCTTCCCAGTTCCCACTCTTTTCCACTGCTTACTTCGATACGCGCCCTTCAGCGCGGAATACCATCAAAAAGCGACATCTCTAATCGCGATTATTCGTACTTAAAACGCCAATACATTTTCTTCTCTGCATCGGGATGCGGTGTGGAAATGAAGGATCGCGATAGTGGCTCATTGACCTAGCTACCTGTACAGCCCCTTAATATAGATACATTATCTAGGGACTCTTAACTACCTGCTACCGCGGTGACAGCACACTTCTTTTCCCTTCACCCACGTTGGAATGCCACCGCGTCTGGCGTCTACGTTCAAGGAATAAGCATTATAATGAATAAGTAGAGAATTGGTTTAAGTTCTAAAAAGTCAGATTAGACAGACATAATGGCACTTAAATTTCAAAAAATTTCCCCATTTAAATAGGCAAATAAAATTCTAAAATAGATATTAAATGCGCTGTAACAATTTAATATTATCAACTAATAAAATAAGAAAAGAATTGTACTCGAGGAATGCCATTAAACTAAATAACACTACATAATTATGACATGGAATAACTGAATTTTGTTCAATTCTTTAAAGTAAATTATCAGATGCGCGCATTCTAAAAGGATGTTATTAAAGAGAGCGAAAGTCCTTCACTCGTATTAAAATATAATAGAATTATATTACAGTAAATTCTTTAATAATAGCCTTATTAGCAGATTCCATAATTTTACTATCTCACTAGATTCTCTTCTGGCTCGCGATGGGTCGATCAGGTGTACGACCCGTATCGATCGGATTGGCAACTCATAAATGCCGTGGACATTCACACGGACATTCCGATCAAAGAAAGTATTGTAAGCAGATGTACAAATTTGTAGATTCAGAGAAAGAATGAAATTTTAACATTACCTGTATCGCGTATTGATACGTGGATTGTGTTGTCACTTAAATGAGATAAGATTTCATTTTCGAGTCCATCCTTTTAATAGAAATTTATCGAATGCATTTTCATTCAATCCTCATGTTGACAGTATGTGTTCTTCTGGTGTTAAAAACTCCATGACAAGTAACGTGTATGACAATATTTAGAATAAATATCAATTACTTTAATTAACCAAACAATTTCTGAACGTGTTGATATTAGGATGATATTAGGAACTGATAATGGACAGCAACTTTTAAACAGTAGGCTTGATGTACACGTTTTTTTTTTCATGCATTGGGACGGAAGTAGGTAAGATTATACATTATCTTGTTTCTTTTGGCGTTAAACGGGCTCTCTTATATAAAGCATCAGATGTTTTCTAACAGATGATGAAATAATAAGATCAATTTGTATTTAATTATGCAGGGACCTCGGCAAGAACTATCGCAAATCTGCACTGACGAAATCAAACTGAATAACATGTGAAACGGAGAGTGATCAATCTTTCTTGCCTATTCGCTATGACTTACTCGTTATTAATTGACAACCAACTTCTTATGATGTCTACACAAAAATGACATTTAATACAGCCGAGAGAGAAGTATTTATACGCATATACGCTTCGGAATTGGTCAATATGTATTTTCAGATACTGTAAACTTCGCATAAAATATTTCTACTTCAAAATCGATAACCTAAAAATTAGTTTCCACTAAAAGTATAAAGTAGACATATAAGCAAAAATTCGCAGCTTAGAAATGAAATGATGCTTTAGCGGAGTACTGCGCCAATGACCTCACCTCGTAACCCAGCGGGTTGCCGCTCACCCGCAGCATCTCCAGCGGCATGCTGTCGCCCAGGTCGGCCAAGCTCTTCATGCCCCGGTAGGTGATGTCGTTGTTCATCACGTTGAGGCGTTTCAAGCTGCTGGTCATCTGCCCGCCAAGTCACACGCACGCGTCATGCCCACAGATACTCGCTCTCCCGGAAGAACATTCACGCAACTGCAAAAAGTTTGTAAAATGAGCTTAACTGCACGGACAGAACGAAAAGCACAAACTTGCACGCTAGGGAGCATTGGTGTAATTGTAGTTACTGACGTGGACAATGCACAGCGTAACTGATTTTATTGAATATAATGAGTCGATAATGTAAAACCATTATTTTTCTCCTCTAAAACTTCCACTTTCTACCGTTTCTACAGTTGCGTCAATGGTCTTTTTGGACAGCGATATGCTCTTTTGCGGAAATTCCTCCGCTGGAAATCAATTACACGCACCGGACTTTGTCAGCGCTTTGATAGATTTATTATTTCGTGTTTCCGGGTCCGTAAGTGGAGTGCATGTTTTCATCACGGAAGGTAGCAGTGTTCTTCCTCCGCCGGATGACGAGATCCGGCGCCTATCTACTAGTCGGCTTCGGGGCGTTCCTCATCCAGGTATCTCACGCCAGCAAGGCACCGCCTGAGACCGGAACAAATTCTAATCTCCCGACGTGGAATAATGTAGTGCATGCAAGAGTTAATGTGAGTGTAAGAGTGTGTAAGAGGTGAGTATAGGGCAAGGAAGAGGAAGGAAAGATCGCGCATGGATCATATTCTGTTTGTCAGAGTACTGATCCGGCATTCGCCTGGTGATCGGATGGTTTGATCGGAGAAACCATAGAAAACTACCGTTCAGAACAACCAGCTTCTGGAATTTTTCTCCAGACTGCGGCTAAATTCGACCTAACTGTCAAGCTAGTGTCAAAATCCTGCCACCATCGGGACTGGAAACTCTCGAACCTCCCGGTCAAAGAAACTGCAGTGATATCAATTGATGCCATGAGCCACCTAAGTCGGTCAGCGCTTCGAGGGTTCGTTAAAATGTTGGTGGTACTCACTGAAAAGGATCTCATGATTGAGTCGTAGTTATATCATATGGTCGGCGCCACATGAAAGTCATGGTACGAGAACAATGTTTTACAATATTAATAGGACGTGAATGGCACTTAAAAAAATCTGCTAAGTAGATGTAGTCAGCAGCAACAGTAACGAAACTGAACTGTTCATCTAACAGTCTCTTCGTAAGAATCTCCTTATATTTTATATTTTGCTAATGAGGGCCAGAGATCTAAAGAAGATATTCAAAGTTATTGAAAAACTCGGAATGCTACACAAAATTTGTTAAAAAAGGAAAAATGTTACGCAAGGGTGTTCGTGATATTAATTGATAGGAATTGTTAAGGCGGCGATATAGCTCCTTTTTTTCAGATTTGGGTTATTTTTCAATTTTTGGGAGAGCGTTCATAAGCTTTGGTTGGTTACGGCGAGACGAAATATTCGTTCGCTCGTGCGATCTCTGAAAAGACACAGTATACCCTTCTTATTAGAAGATAATATAATAAATAAATAAGCAATCAGGGAATAAATCTTTCAACCCGTTACCTGAGTCTCACACGAAAAGCAATGCCTTCTTTTAATCTGTATTACACCAATTTGCTCATGCAATGTGCAGGTTCCCGCGAAAATATGGCTTCTCTTTGAAAGTCTTTCTAAAAGGCGACAGGTATGCCAACCTTGCTAAGTTAAACTGTTCTCATGGAACGTTACTGCGAGCGCAGTAATGGCGTTCACTGGGCGGAGCGACTACTTTGAAAAACCTGGTTCGCTGTTTGAATTTTGTGTGAATTGAATGCTGTCATTGTTTAAAACGGGGCTCGAGTGTGTCTTTAATAATTTCCTCTGCCCCAGCCTGCCTGGGACGGAACCCCAGCAAGTGCTGCCCCCTGTCGAAGACAGATGAAACTATTACGAGACTCTAGGACGAATGCAATTTCGACAGAAAACAAAGGAATTTTATATACCCGCTCTTTTAGGGCCTAGCGCGTGGTTCTGGAGGGAAATTTTTATAAGTCCGACGCGGTACGTTCAAAATGCAAATTCTGAGCTAGCAATAAAGGGCCAAAGATCGTTATTAAAACACAATCTCCCGCCACGGCGCCAAATATGAACAAATAAACAATGTATGTGCCAACAGGAATCATTAGCCAGTAATGGTAAAAAGCAAGGTTGGGTATTGTTTACAAGACACTACCCAAGGTGAATCTTCAATTCCATATAGATTGTGTGAACCCGTTTAGGGCGTTGAAACATCAATAGAAATATACGTCACTGGAAACACAGACCTGATGTTTGGTACTTCTCATTCGTAAATACAACTATTGATTCACGGAATATCTTGCTACGGTACTATGGAGACTTGTAAATGTCCTCTGAATTTAGATAGCATACTCCTTTCCTAAAATATAATAGTACGTAATTTTCAAGTTCGTATAGCCAAAGAATTAATGTGTAGAATGTTTTTTAATTACCTCCATATTCCTACATGGATGTACGTACACATTTGAAGAATTTGATATCGAGCGTCGTGCCGAAAACAAACGGAAAATTTACCTCTTCCTCTTTCTCTTTCTTACACCCTTTAAGTAATTTAAATGTTAATGTTCTTGTGGTGTCATAAAAAGGGCAAAAAGGTAAAAGAGAAAGTTCCCGATACAGTTGTAGTTACTGCAACTGTTACCCGTAACAGTTGTAGTAACAATATACAAATATCTATTGAAGTATCAATAGATAGAGAATTCTCTCCCCCTTCGGCTGATCTTTGGACGCTCCATCCGATCGTGTGTGTTAACAAAGATAGGTGGGAGGAAGATATGAGTATTTCACTTAAAAAAAAAGGTGACGGTGGAAGATTAGGAGAGCGAATTTCGTGGCAGGGTAGTAATTTACTGGAAAGGAAAAAATTATAACGACAATCACGTACTGAAATCTGAAAACATTGTCGACATGCTTAATATCAAATTAGCGATGATTTTACAATCAATTATTTTTTGTTCCAAAACATTTCCAGTATAAACAAATAAATTTTAGTAACCTTTGTATGGATAAAAACTAAAAGAATTGTAAATTTACGAAGATCTTTCGCTCAGAACTCAATGGGAATTTTACTCACCGATAAAAATTGCACGATGACATACATTCCGTAATCCGTTATGTTGTTATAAGCCAAATCCAAAGTAACCACATCAGGGCGTGTCCTCAAGTACTCGCATACAATGTTCATATCTTCATCCTCCAATCTCCTCCTATGCAGATGGGTAAACAAGAGCTCTTGTTATACATTGTTGAGAAGATTTTATTCAAAATAAAAGTTTCCCATTTATTTCCCCTTCGCCCAGTAAGAGTATGCTAGATTTCATATTAATTAAAATGTATTAACAATAAATGAATATATTTATTCAATAACAGAGCCACAAATTATACAATAATGAAATACCCTGTAGTAAAACTAATAGTACTGACACTACAAAGCGAAATATAGCTAAATATTGAATAATACAAAGAATGAGAACTAATTTACGTGCTGCATTATATCGAATTATTGACATTTGACTTCCCTTCTTAGTAGTTTCCTTTAATAAGAAACTAAAAGTTCAAATAACGTATTTAAGCTTCCCAAAGAATGTATATAATTTATATATAAGTATAATATTCATGTGTGTCATATTCAATGTAAGAATTCGACCCGGGCAACTTATTTTAAATTTTCTTTATTTTACGTCAAAAACTGAAACAGTATGTGACATGCTAGAGGGACATGTTTAGTCTGTGGGCGTTTCTAAATACTATGATCCTTACCCTAAGCCATTTACAAGTTGAATTCTGAATACAGAAAGAAATTAGATTCTTTTTACAAGAATTGTTGACAAAATATTTTCTCCCATATAATAAAATCTATTTTCAAGGGAAAATCCGCGAAAGATTTGGGCTCTTGTCCCTTATCTTGTCCTTCATGAAGGAACATACTTCCTGCCGCAACAACATGGAGAACGATAATTTGAATAACTATATTCCCCATTAACTCTAGAAGATGTGCACAGATAATGTAGTTATATTTATGTCCAGAAGCGAAGCAAGGGCCCATCTCAACATTTGCTCAATGGATCAGGGAAACTAGACGAAAAACGTGATCGAGATGAGGGTCATTGATCCAGAAGCTGAGGTACAATACTTGTTACTGGGTGCTTAGAATTATACAGCTCAAATGGAAATAATGTAATAAATATCATTGACTTCCCTGACTAGTCTCATTTCTCCTCCGAATCCAGAAAGGAGACTACATGCGCAACCTGAAGCGGGGCGTGGTGTAGAATACTGTCTACATACGAAAATAAGTTTGCCACATTTGTTTTATCAAACAACCGAGATTTGAATTATCCTAATATTCTTTACTATTTATTACTATTTCATTGTTTATTTTCTTTTTAAGTTTCGCCTTCTATAAACATTTTTGCCTAGGGGTAGCAATAAATTTGAATGGTGAATTCTTTCTTTGTTTTTGTTTTGTGTTGTTTTGTTAAATCATTCATTTGTTAAATGTAGCAATAATTTGAGATAAATGATCAAGTCTCGCCTATAGTAATAGCTCTTTCAATAGAAGAGAAGAATCTTTGCCTGTTAAACCTCCTAACCTGAACATACGAAGTTATGCACTCTTAAGCAAACTCGATTACAAAATCAAAATACTTTCGGTTAAAAACGTTTAATTTACTCGCAATTGACAATTTGCAATCTAACTGGTGTATTATTACATTTTAATGGATCGTTTCTTTGCTTTAGTAGAGGACGTGGGAAATAATATAATTAAATTTGGGGCAATAAATATCAACTGAATTCTCCAAAAGACTCGTGGCCCAGGCATCCGGTGAAGTACCGCCACTTCGGGGCATTGTACAACCGTTAGTTTTAAATCTCGAGCCAGTTGCTTTTGACGTAGAGCCCTCGAACTCGAGTAATCTAGTTGCCTTGCTCGCGATCTTGTCATGTCTGATGTAAACATTATTGGAATAACATGATGCGTTTCATGAAGTATAATTAGGCAAACCCGGTCTTTACTCTTCGAAATGGATGACGACGTTTCACCTCTGGACGTTTCATGTCGATAATTACGAAGAGATGTGTGTGTGCGAGAGAGAAAGAGAGAGAGAAAGGGAGAGAAGGGAAAGGAAGGGTCGAAAGGGAGAGAGAGGGAAGAGAAAGGCAAGAGAGGGGAGAGAGAGAGCGAGGTAGGTTGGAGAGAGAGAGAGGGAGAAAGGATGATGGAGAAGGAAAAGAGAGAATGGAAGAGAGGAGAGAAAGAAAGGGAGAGAGGGAGAAGGGGCGGGAGGAAGGGGCAAGGCGAGGGAGGGAGAGAGAGAGAATGGAGAAAGAGACCGAAGAGGGGGGTCGCCCTCACTGGACGTCGAGGATGAGGTCGCTGCCGCGCAGGATGAGCTCCCGCCGCCCGTCCGTCAGCTTCTCCAGGCAGAGCAGCATGTAGTCGGGCGTGAGCTGGAAGCGCGGGGTGCGCTCGGGCACGCCGTACAGCTCCAGCAGGTAGTGCACCATCTTGGGCTTGGGCTCCTCCTCCTCCGCGGGCGCGGGCGGCTGCTCCGCCCACGGAGCCTCTTCCTCCTCCTCCAGGGGGAAAGGGCTGGGAGGGCGGGACTCGCCCTGCATCTCCGACAGCGCTTCCATGATGGCCCCCGCCAGCTCGTCGCCCAGGGCGTCGCTCTCCCGCCGCGCCCTGCGCAGCGCGCCCCGCGCGATCACCGCCCCTTTCACCGCCCCGCTTCTCGCCCAGCCCCCCTCTTCGTCTCGTCTCACCACCCACCAATCGCCACCCTCTCAACGACCCCTACTCTCGCTCGTCCCTCCTTTTCCTCCACACTTCCGTTCCCCTGCCTACTACTGCTTCTGATTTCCTGAAGGTGGCTACACACATTCGCTATTCGACGAACAGCGAGCAACCGCTCGCCGAATCTCGAGTAGTGTGGATGGGTCGCTTGCTATTTGACGAGTGACGAACATTCGGCGCTCGCCCTACCAACATCGTGTCGGTCTTTTGGACACATCAAAGGGAGCGAAAATTCGCCGAACACATCAGCTGGTCGGGATCGGGCGAGCAGTAGCTCGCTGCACGGCGAATGCCGAATGTGTGGAGCCACCTTAAGCTTCGTTCCCGAACAACCCCGCTCCTCCCCCTCCTCGCAATTGTCTCGCTCTTTCTATGCTGCATCCGCCACGCCTCTCGCCCAGTCACCCTCTTTGTCTCCGCTCGCCTCCCCATGTTCCATTCTCACTCGCCACCCCCACAACACCCCATACCAACAGCACTCGCTTACTCCCCTTTTTTGTTCCCTCGCCTACCACTGCTTCTAGTCTCCTAAGCTGTACCCTTGAGGTAGTCACGCACAGGAAATCTTCAAGAAACAAATATCCAATATTTCCTTGGGGATTTCCTCAATAGAACCCTTGCATGGTTCTGTTGGAAGCTTTTTTTTCCTGAAGGAAATCCTCCAGAACAATAAGAATATTTTCTAGGTCAACAACTAGTTCTGTTCTTTTTATTTCAAGCATGATAATCTTTAAAACTAATTCGACACAAGCAAGGTTCAGTTTCGAGCAGTTAGATGAATTCGGTTAAAAATTCGCGAGACATTATTGTTGACATGAAATCAGCAAGAACTCAGCAAAACCAAAAAGAATTGCATTTAGTTCGGGATTTTTCGGCCTCTCGCCGTCTCCGCGACCTGAAAAACCCGCCACACGTTGGGAAATTCAAGGCTTGAACTGTTCGTGCTAAGCCTTGAAATCCCGTTCGTGTATAAGGTCCCTTCCACCACCACTTCTTCCCCTCCCCTCCTCGTACCTGCCTCGCTCCTTCACCGCCCGTTCATCCACCGCGATTCGCACCCTGCTCACCACCTGGCCCCACTCTTCCTCCTCGCTCACAATCCCATGCACCACCCCCATTCGCCAACCCTCATCGCCTACACCCCTCCACACGCTCGTCCCACTCCTCCCTCCCCCACTCCTTCGTTCCCTTCGCGTACCACTACTCCCGACCCCCCCTCTACTCATTTCACTTAAGCTCAGTTCCCGCTCCTCCCCTTTTCACCTCCTCCTCGCAATTGATTCCTCCTCCTACGCTCCTGCAAGTTTGAAACGGTCACTTTAGTGTTTGATTAAATATTTCATAATTATTTTCTTTAATTTTTTCTCAGAATGAGAAAAGTGCACTTCCTACTCCGCTCCTCCCCGCTGCCTCACAGCTTCCCCCGCCCCTCCCTGTCGCGTTGCCTCCCTCACTTTCTCTCCGTTTTGTCAGTCGTTGACTCCGAAATATTGGTGTACGCCAAAACGTCTGTCTACCTCTGTCTGCTTTACCGTCTGGGGTCTGCCTAAATCGTTCTTAAGATTGTCTCCAAAATTCGTATGCCCCTATCAATCTCACCGAACTCGAGGCCGTGCGAATTTGAAACAGTCATTTTAATTTTCAATTTATAATTTCATAATTTTTTCTTTCATTTTTTTCTCAGAATGAGAAAAGTGCACTTATTAAAATGTCATATGATTGAACTCTTTACACTAATCATTAAGAACATTTCGTATTTTAGAAACTGAAGAGGCACCTTAAACGATATATTCCCCTTAGCGAAAACTTTTTACTCTAGCCCATACCATCTATTTGCACAACCTATATAGTTGGCAACTATGGAACTTGTTTATCATTGGAGCTCCAACTCTTATTTGCTTTCTGTTTGCATGCATTTGGTGTTGATCCACATGTCTCTGCAGCAGCTCATTTAGAACATATTTTTTAACTTTTCAAATAATTACTGCTAGAAAATAAACAATCTACCTTAACAAAATAAACAATAAATTCCTTACTCTACCGCTCCGCTTGATCGGGCAATCATCTCTCCAACTACAGTGCTGACTACGTCCGAAACATCAGAGATTTCTTCTGTTCCTCCACCTGCTTCTGCCTTCTCTTGTTCCTCCTCTCCCCCATGTTCTTCGTCTCCCTTCTCTTCTTCTTCCTCGCCCTTTGTTTCTTCTTCCCCTCCCTCTTCCTCGATTTTTTCCTCTCCTGCAGGCGATTCTTCCCCTTCGGCTTCTCCTTCCCCTTCTCCTCCTTCCACTTCCCTTTCCCCTTCCTCTCCTTCCCCTTCTCCTTCCCCTTCTCCTTCCCCTCCTCCTTCCCCTTCTTCTTCTGCTTCCCCGGCTCCCTCCTCTTCTTTCACTTCCGCCTCTTCTGCTGCAGCTTCTCCTTCTGCTTCTTCCCCTCCCTCGGCCTCTTCAGGAGGCGCCTCAGCCGCCTCCGTCTCTTCAGCATCTGTCGGAGCTTCGGGTTCCGCCATTTTGCGTAAAACTAAGAAAAAAAAGCATAAAATCATTTCAGATACTCAATTGCCATCATTCATGGCAATGTCCTATACATAAAGTTCAGAGGCTCATCTAGGATTTTTTTCTACGGAGGAGAAGGGAAGCTAGAACTATACGTAGTGTCCAACCGATTTAATGTCTCATTATAAAGAATTTTTTATTTTTTCATAAAGAATTTATGCTAAATAAAAAATATATTTTAATTTTTTGTCTTACAGTTAATATTTATAACGAAAACAATTGATATACTGAGTGACTTTTATTTTAGTATTATACTTTCACGTATACGAACGTATAAACGGAGAAATGTAAGTAATATTATATATAATAAACTCGAAATATTATAAACTCGAGAAAGATAAGTAATATTGCGGGAAATCGACTTCGATGTTTTAAGGGAAATACGCTTTTAGGGGTCACATTATACTGAAAAATGGAAGTATTTTTTACAGTATTATATTTTCAGTATCAAGCTACCAATAACTTCGTCTTTTACATTTATAATACCTCAATTCCCACATAATCTCTTCGCCTGACAGACAACTACGTATGATTTATTCAAGTTAACAAAATGCATGCGGTGGGCTAAAATGTTATGAAAAAAAGAATTCAATATTATACACTGACAGTACTTAAAAAATATCAGCAACCCCGGAGACGATGGCGGCAGTAGTAGTTAGAACAGTATTGATGGAAAGCAATGTGCTCAATGGTCCTCTTCGTTAGATACGAAAATGCAGACTCGCGGGAGATCCTTACTACCCGCCATTTCGAGATCGTATGTACCCTCTCCTAAGAATTTTCTTCTGTTTGACTAATGACGGATAGCAAACACTTTTGTGGGTACCATATTATTTTTTCATTGTGTCAATATTATAACAAATATCGTTGCGATATGTCATTTTGAGAGTTAATTTAGTAAAAAACGAAATTAGAATAAAACTGTCGGATATACTTGAAAATAATGGGGGAGATCCCCCATTATTATCCCCCCCTACCAGCGACGGAAATGATAGCCAACTACTGTTCCCATGCCCATTAGGTGACACGTACTACTCCTCCGCGAGATGAGAAAATGCTTGACATACGCACTAATGCACTTAATCAACACTAGAAGAATATTGTTACCCTTTCGATAATGACAGATAACCAGAATTGTATACAACATTCAATATTCACTTAAAATTGTAAGTTTTAACTCTACATGAGTACAAATTATGTTAGTGGTATGACAGTCACATAGTCCTCGAGTGTAAAGTATAGGGCTAGTGAATATCAATGTAAAACAAAACGATGAATCAACAACTTAGAGAAGACGCTACTTTTACTATGACAAAATTTTTGGAATAACATGTCAAAAAATCAAAACACTAATTAATCGTTTTTTTCAAAATAATATATCGATTTTATCTAATATCGATTTTTCAGTAAATCTAATTTATCGATTTTTCAGTAATTTGATGCTTTAAATGCAATAAATTGTGTTATTTATTAAATTTGATTACGACTTACCTGTCGAGATAATTTGTTTCTAGGCGGGTAAATTCACCAAAAAAGTTGTAAAAATAGAATATAAGTTCTATTCATCTAGAATTTGATAAAATAATTTCGTATTTAAAACAAGTTAAGAAGCAATCTTTCATTATTTTCTGTCATCATCACTTGCTTGTCACCACATGACAGCGCAATAAAATTAATGCATATATCACTTCATTTCTTTTAAAAACATAAGTAAATAACAAAAACAAAAGACAAAAATGCAAAGAGTAAATTCAAATAAGAATACGTAAGTCTCTGTAGAAGTGTAGGTGTTGAGAACATTATATTACATCAATATAATATAAAATAAAACATCAAGATTAGTAGTGTATAATAATTTCAAATAAAATATAACAATTTTTACGTCATAAACAGAACTGTCAGTAATTTCTGGCGAGATCACAATTGGTATGATTTGATATTGTGTGGGATAATATATATTTACTTTCCCGTATACGTACGTATATATGGAGTAATATACCTAGCTTAGGGAAAGTTATGTAATGCTGAGCGAAAAAACGGCGGATTTTCGGCAGAAAAATATTCGTTCCCGAACCGCGATAACGAAAAAAGTGGATAAATCCAGTAGCTAAATTAAGAAAAAAATCCCGTAACATGTGGTGTAGCCAGAATCCCTATTTTGTAAGTCCTTGATACCGAAAAACCAATTGAAAGCAAAACGTCCGTCTATCCATCCAACAATCGGTATCGAGGCAGGAAAAGCTAGCACACTGTCCTTGATGTCCATGTCCCGGGGGACGGAAATGTGTAATACATCTAGTTATTAATTTAAAACTTTGTTTGTAAAAGAATGCTTCGGAAAGTGCCTTCTGTGAGGATTGAACTCACGACCGCTGGTTTACGAGACCAGTGCTCTTCCATTGAGCAAAGAAGGCTTGATGGGAATATTGGCTTACTTCACGTCAAGCTATTGGTTTCTTCGTTTTTAATCCACTTTCCCGCACTGATTTATTAATATAAAATATTAAAACAACATTGTGCCACTTAGGCTACTGTCTATGGGAATCTGTTTCTCATCTTCAAGGAAAAATTACTGAAAAGTAATAGAATATATGATTTGTAATTTAATTTGACATTTTCCAAACACAAGTAGTATTTACAAACTTGAAATTTAACTAACTGTTTAGAAAAATTAGCACAATTTTATAAATAAACTAAACAAAGTAATAATAATTATCATGCAATTGTTATTAGGTTAAACTGAATGTTATTTTTGTGAATATTACATTTGCGCTCTCGAGACAAAGGATCACCTCCCTTTTGGCTACATTGCGAGGGAAATAACAAAAACTATTGTGATGACTGCGTTTATATCAACATATTATGACTGGGCTAGTAACGACAATTTCTTAGAATCGTTGAAAATTGATGCTTGTGACAAACAACATATCCTAACAAAATAGGCGTGTGACGTGTGCTCGATAAAAAAAAGTGACAGTGATAATTTAGAGAGAAGAGTTCGATTGCCAAAATTGATCCTCTTGATATGCTACTATGTTTAATCGAGGAAAATAAAAATCTGAATTGGAGCACTTTTTTTAAGTTTATGAAAGCATATAGAGAGTTTCGATGTGATGGAAAAGAGAGATCTCACAATTACCACGGGTGTTCCAGTATGAACAAGAGTATTTTGCACTTAGTCAAATACCATCAGCTCTGATAGACTATTAAAAATCTGTGCCTCCTGTGAGGATTGAACTCACGACCCCTGGTTTACAAGACCAGTGCTCTGCCACTGAGCTAAAGAGGCGATGGTATTCATTTGCACGGTAGTAGGTATGAAAAGTATCTCTTTCAGCTTCACTTCTACAAACCATTGAAAATAAGACATCTATTGTGAGAACGTCTAAGGGAACAGCCAAACAAAAGAAAATATGTGTCATGTTCCTTTCAATTTACGGTGAATAGTCCATACTTTCTGCTTTCTTAAGGATCTGTACAATAATATTTCTGTGGAGAACTTTATTTTCTGTTCACAAACATCGCACGAAAGATTTGTTGACCTTTCTCTCGGGACGTATATTTCAAAAACCTCAAGAAGGCTCAAAAACCTTCTTCAGTAATTTTTTTTTTTACAAAAAATATTTGTATTTTTTTAACGCGATTTTATTGTTAAACCTTTCATTTTTACTTGAATTTGGTATTATTGAAATATTTTTGCAAGATAGTCTTTTAACGTTTAGCCACTAGAGGAGCTACAACTACATGCTTTCTCATATTACTTGCCACAGATACGCTGTAATAATACAAGAACCAACAAAAAGTGTTTCCAACAGTCAAAAAAACTTGCTCTGGCTGAAAAGCATGAACTCCACCATCAATTCTTCTATCCGTTGTAAAACCAGCTCACTCTAGATATACGTACGCTCCGTGGATGTGAACAGAAGTTAAACGTTTGCAACTATAGACGTTTCAAAGGCTTTAATAAAACTCGGACTTGTGGCAAATCCTAATGACCTAATATCGAGCAACAAAATTTATAGGAATTAATTTTGGACTGCTAGTGAAAAATCTTCTTTATATATTAATACTTTCTCGTGAGCATTGTATTCAGAATGATTTATAACGCCGCAAACTAGTGGAACTACGACAGAACGGACATTCTCGCATGGTTTGTATCAATAAGTTATAATACTTAAAAATACCGTTACGTTATTTCTGAAAAATTAAATGATTACATCAAAATAACGTTTATATAATGTTGCATTCAGTACATTTACACTACGAGGGTCGGTCAGAAAGCATGACACCTCATTTATTTTTCTTCACAAATATTTATTAAAAGAACCTGAAATTTGCAAACAATATTAATACATGGTTACTATACTGGCTCCATTTTTTCACATAATTTCCTTCGACCTGTACAGCGTTGCGCCAATATGTAACAAGTGCGTGGATGCTGTGGCGAGCCACCATTACCGAAGGTTAGCGGCTTGCATCGGCAAGCATAACATCTCGGCGGCACAACCTCCAAAAAGTGCTGCCGCATGCAAGCGAGGGCTAATATATACGGGCCCCGCGGAGCCAGGGAGGCAGATGGGACCATGCGGAGCAGATGGGAAGGGACCAAGACGGGACCATGCAGAGAAGACGGGACCATGTGAGTCACAGGCGAGTCAGAGGCGTACGTGAGAACTGTGAACGACCTGCACCAGAGCACCAAGAACGCTCTTCCACGATGACTCGTTCGCAAAGCTCCGCCGCCGCCGGTACCGAGTATTTTGCTGGCCGCGTTCCCTTTCTTTCACTTCGGGACATCTTCAATTTTTCCTTCGCGATTAACGTTTTTCAGTGGCTCAAAGGAATGTAAATCGGAGGAGGCTAAATGCGGACGTATGTTGAATGGGGAAGCACAGTCCATTTTTGTCGGTGCTTCTCTTGATGCGACACGTGTGTGTAGGCGTGTGATATCGCGCAAGAGCAAGCTTTGTAAACAATTCTGGGATTGAACTCGCGGGAAATGCTTCTTTAGGGTATTCATAGTGTTGATGTAAGAATTTGAATTGATGGTACTGCTTTTGGGGAAAACATCAACAAGAATGACACCATCAATATCCCAAAAGGCAGTGATCAGCATGTCGTCGATGTGGTGGCAAGCCCGGAGCGCGGCAAATCATGGAGATCGCATTCTTCACTTTCCGAAGCTGTAACACGTTTATTCTTACGTCCAACGGTACTCCTGGCGATAGCAGAGGTGCCATACACTGCACACAAGCGTCTGTGGATACAACAGTTTCATCCTCCGCAACGAGGAACTCAATCAGTGGCGGCTGGTGCCCCAACAAACTGGGGGTTGCAGCTGCATGGAATGGCGGTAATACAATTTCCAAATTTCAGAACACTAATATATACCGCAATAAAGATTTATTAATTGATGTTTCCGGGCGCGTCAACTATTTTGGTCATTAGTCCCGTAAGTGTAGTGCGTGTTTTTCTCGGGAGGTGGCGATGATCTTTTCCCCGCCGGATGGCGATATCTGGCGTCGACCTACCGTCGACTAGAGGGGTTTCCCCTCAACCAGGTATCTCCCACCAGCGGGGCACCGCCCCAGCCGGGACAAGTTGTAAGCTCCCGGCGTGTGTGGTAGTGTAGTGCATGTTAGTGTGTAAGAGGAGAGGAGAGGACAAGGAAGAGGAAGGAAAGATCGCGCGCGGTCTGTGGCCCGTTTGTTAGGGTACTGCTCCAGCATTCGCCTGGTGTTGATCGGAGAAACCACGGAAAACTACCGATCAGAGCAGCCGGCCGCTACAATTCTCCTCCAGACAGCGACTGAAGTCGACCTATCGAAAAGTCCTGCCGCCATCGAGACTCGAACCTAAGACCTCCCGGTCAGAGGGACTGCAGTGACATCAGGTTGAAGCACTGAGCCATCTCTCCCGGTCCGTAATAAAGCCTTCGCAATTCACGTAAGTGAATTAATCTAAGTTCAGGAATATAGTTACGTGTTATTTTGTTTATTTAATTGTAATGCTCATACGTAAACTCTGATGAACCGGGAATTAATTTTTTAAAACGACTAATGTCGTAATAGTTGGCAAGACGATATTCGCCTCTTGACCAAGTTTTTATACCATTAACAATTTTTTTATTAAAATGTATATTTATGATGTGGTTTCAAAAAACCTGGCCAATAGATTTTTGAAAAATACCCCAAATAGGGTCGAAACGTCGAAAAAGAACTAAATTGCTAAAAAAGTATTACAATGTCTGTTTTATTAAGGTAAAAAACATTACAATTAAACAAAACTAAGTTAAATAAGCCTATATTCAAACATTACTTACATAATTGAATGTGTAATCTGTGTCGGGTATGTTCTCCTCCCGCGCACATAGTTCTTGCTTTTATGTCCAGTGCGCACACGCGTGTTTGTATTAGTTCTGCGCTGAGACAATTTGAGCCGGAAAAAGTATTCGTATTATTATAAAAATGAACTAGTTTTCGAAAATACGGTGATCACACCCAGCAGGCACTTATGCAGTGCGGTGATCGCACTCCGCAACAAGCACTCGTTTGGACTCCTTTTATACTATTCATTTCATGATATTTGTTGTTGCTATTGCTGCTACTAGTGGTGATAACGAAATAAAATTAGTGTATTTAGAAAATTTCACTACCCTGGTAAATATTACAATAATGGAAATTACGTCTTTTTTCTTAAATGTTTTCTCTCCTAAAGTGAAATTCGTATTAGTATATTCAAAACCACACTTCTTATAGAAATAACTAGGAAAATCCGGTAGACGTTGTTCTGCCCTTCATCTCCCTCTTTCCCCTCCCCATCACCCTCTCATTGTCACTCCCTCCCTCACCCTGTCTGTCTTTGCCCTTCTCATACACATTTAATTGCAGATTTTGCATATCTGTGAGCAGGTGAGGTAATATCGGGAAACGCCAGACCAGCAAAAATGCAATATAATGTTCAAGGTTTCATCTTGTAGATCACGCAGTGATAAACGTTTCCTTGAGGCCTTCGGCCTCAAAAGTTTAGTTGTTAAGGCTACAAAACGCATTGTTTAGGAGTTATTTAACGATATAGATTCAAAAATTCTGTCGAATGTATTGCGGGTTGCATTTGACGTAAATATTTAATTTTGTTCTACAGCGCCATGTAGTGGAGTTAAAACAGATTTAAGAGCACACAAACATTCTCAGTGAAAAAAACACGTAGAAGTGCCTACTTTCATGGAGATTGGTCTCACGGTGTCGTAGTTTAGCTCATATATATATATATATATTGCGATGTGTCGGGGACCATCGCAGTCCTCCACCCTTGCGTCACGCCAAATTACCGGACGGCAAGAAAGAACTACGCGCCCTCGAATTAGATACGCCCAGCCGCTCAAGCCCCCCATAAACTTTCAACTATCAATTATACCCTTTTTCTGACAATACCGCGATGCGTCGGGTGACCATCGCACCCTCTCACCCCCGCGTCACGCCAAATTACCGGAAGTTGGAAAGGGCCACGCGTCCACCGCGACCCGATTTAGTTCCGCCCAACGGCCCAAGTTCTCCAGAAGCCCCTAACAATAAATCTTACCCTTTGTCCAACAATACTGGATGATCGACAGCCGGAACAACCATTTTAGCGACTTGGCGATCGCACCCGGCTCAATAATCCTCTAAAAGCCTATAAAATCATCACATGCCAAAGCAGAAGGGACACGTGCGCGCTCCTCCGGCCTAACAATGCCGGCCAATGAACAACCAGAAGGCACCGTTGATGAAATAGAAGGTTCGAGAAGTTCAAATCCGACCAATAAAATCACTAGGCAGGAAGCACGTGAGCACTTTGAGATTTTTTCGAAAAAACGAAAGGGACAGACGGGCGAGCGAGGCCAGAGAGAGGACGGGCGACAGACGCTAGAGAGGACGGTCGTGCAGGAGAAGTCGTATGGAGATAGAAACCAACAAGTAAAGTTTTGAGTAGATTAACAGTGGTAGTTAAGAAAGCCACCGAATATTAGTCAGTTAATGAAACCTGCGGTAGAAAGGGAACAGCAGCAGTGGGTAAGGCACACACTGAGCCGACCACTGCGAAACTTGCCCGGTCTTCACGGAATTAATTCCGAATAGCCAAAGTTTGGCTTCGAGCGTCATACGCGGTCCAGGTGTCGTGTGACGGCCTGAGACGCGCGCGAGCATCACGTCGCGACCGCCCGGTCATCCACCGCCGACGTCCCGTGCGCCGGAGTCATCACCCCGGAGGCAATCGGAGGCCAACCTTGCAACGTTCCGGCGTCGCCTCCTGAGGTTCCGACTACACTTCTCCGTCGCTCGGCGAGCAATCCAGTCGCGGTGACATTACCATCTAACATCACAGATTGTAAGTTGTCATCACCATCATTCATTAATCGGCTACTAAAGTGACAATAACCCAGCATCAACCTGAACAGTTTCTCTTCGTTTAATTTTTTGAATAAATTAGTCCCCGCCATTTGGTCGGGTGAACCAATTAATACCATAGCAAAGTGTTATTATTCTAAATCTTAAGAAACCACCAAATGCAACCCTTCGACCCAGGGCGCTCACCCCTGAGACGCTCAACGCCGGCGACATTAAGCAGGTAAGTGGGCATGCGCTTGGCGCCCTTATTAAATAAATTCAGCGCGTGTCCCCTCCTGCAACTTGGGACGACTGTCACACCATAAGTGTGTCGGCGCCTCCATTTTGTGAGCAGTTCCATCACATAAATTGGACGCCCAACGTGGTTGTTTTTATACGAATAATTGAGCTTGTGTAGACTCAGATCATAAATTGACACCCAACGTGGTTTTCTATTCACGAATAATTGAACTTGTGTAGCGGGCATCTCATAAATTGGTCGCCCAACTTCGTTTATTTTTTCACGTATAATTTAGCTTGTGCAGCGTGCAGAGCATAAATTGACACACAACGTGGTTTTTAACAAGTATTTTACTTTGTGTTACTCGCACCTGTGTATTTCTTATTGAACTCACTAATTCTTTCTTATCCATTTTCCGTTTACGCTTGCTCAATTATTGCCCAACTGAAGATTGCATTTGGTTTTAATGTGTGTTTCTTTTGATATTTTGTATTTTATGAGGTTTTCAATCACTTTGCTTGCGTGTGAGACTTAAATTTTATATTGAACTTCCGGTAATTTTTACATATTTTGTATCAGTGAATGCTCAGAGTATTACAGTGATTCTCATAACTTAGAAGCCCAAAGTGTATTTATAAGAACATTTCACTCTCTTTTCAGACGCATTATTTCATTTTATTGTTATTTTCTTTTTACAATTTCTTAATGCGTCATATAGTGTTTAAGTGTGGTTAATTGAACTCTATTTTATTTTTTTTCCTTTTTCATTATACGTGCTATTTCCGTCACGTAACAATTATATGTTTACTTAATAGTGTTTACTTTCTATTTGAAATTTTATGTTTATTTCTCAGTGTTATCCTCTAACATTTCATTGTGTGTGTTTTGTACTTTTCTTTTTATTGTGTTTGATTGTGTACTCATGTGTAACGCGCTGTAGGCGTCATTATCGTACTTACGTCACTTCGAGGATTGCTCGCTCCACGATGGCTGAAAATAATCCCATTCAAAACCCCGAGGTTTCTGACCCCGCTCCCGCAAACGCCGACGCGCCTGCCGAGCTCACGCCCCCAGCTGTTCTCGCCCCTACTGTCGGGGTTTCTTTAGAGCAGGTACTCGAGACGAGTACCGCCGAGGCCGGACCTACCCTCGCCGCGGCCGCTCCGACGCCACCCTCAGACCAAATGTCTCAATTTTTCAGCACTCTTATCGCAAAATTTGACGAACAGCGTCAAGAATTTTGTCAATTTCGATCACAATTTGACGAACAGCGTCAAGAATTAAATTCTAAATTTCAGGACTTGAATTCCAGATTTGATTTGAAATTTTGTGCCCTTGATAGTAGATTAGACGAACACCTCACTAATTTCACCCTTTTTCAAAGTGAGGTGTCTCAACAACTAAATTCGGTTAATTCAAAGGTCGATAAACAGAGCACTAAAATCGCCTCTCTCGCCTCTGCTGTTGAAAATAATTCTACGCAAATTTCTGACATCAACGAACATTTAACAGGCCAACTAAAGAAATGCGAATCGCTCCAGTCTGAAACAGTTCAACAAATGACAGAATTTAAAGACAGCATAAACAAGGATATTGCAACCGTTTCAGAAAAGCAATTAAATTTGGGACATTGGGCTCGTGATAAATTTAAAGACAATGAATCCGAAATTTCCAACTTGAAAGGCGAGGTGACTAAGAAACTAAAAGGGGTTTACAATAAGATTGAAGGACTTCACGACTCCCTGAACAATAAAATTGAAACAGCAAAATTAGTTATCCAGGCACAGGCGGAAATGGAACGGAAAGAAATCGAAGTCAAAATAGACGAACTAGAAATTAAAGTAGCGGAAAAGACTATTTCAGCTTTCCCGGTTAATGCTATGCCACTGTCAATTCCTCCAAATTTAAAATTCTCTGGTAATCGCGGTGAACAGCCCATTACGTTCTTACGTAATGTTGAAAATTATTTTGCTTTAGCGAGACACATTCCTGAACCTTCTAAACCGAAGGTTATAGCCCAAATGTTGGTTGACCATGCCCAAGAATGGTTCCAAACATTGTTACCAGTTCCGGCTGATTTTCAGGATTTTCGTTCCAAATTTATTAATCGTTTTTGGGATAGAAACACCCAATACAATTTTAAAATGGATTTGGCTAAAGGTAGATGGGACCAGAATGGTAACATGTCTATGCGGGATTATGCAGTGTCTCGCATTGCCCTACTTAAACAATGCGAACCTACTCCCCCTGACGACGAAATTATGTGGCTATTAACTCGTCATTATCCATATGTCATTCAAAACCTCCTTAAAACTAGTTTTGTAAAAGATCTTGAGCAATTTCAGATCTTATTGGGCGATTTCGACCAAACGAATGTGCAATTCGCTTCTTATCAAAATCAGAGTCAAACTCTCCACGCCCACGTAATGGCAATAATAATAATCAGAATCGAGGATTTCCCCCACGCCATTCGCAAGGTCAAGAGCGTCCTTTTAACCACGGCCCTTCGCCGCACTTTCCCCCCGCCCCCTCCCCCCCGGCGCCGACCAGTTTTCCGCCTCCCTTCAATGTCGGTCAAGGCCAAACCGCGCCCCTTCTCGCGCCGCCTTCGACAGCCCCAGGTCAACCACCACAGAGGCCGTTAAACCGCTTGGCCCGATTTACTACCGAAGATTAATACGTGGCTTAACCACATCCCCCATGAATCTTCCAGATTTACACCTTTCGAGGCTCAATTCAATAAGAAGCCGAAACCATTGTTTCCTATTTTAGCAAAAATGGCCACTCAAATTCCAATTTCCCCTGAGGATCGGTGTCAAATTAGTCTCTCAAATTTAAAGAAAGCTGGTGATACGAGAAAACAACACCAGAAGAGTAAAACCCATTTATTTAAAGTCGGCGATAAAGTTTTAATCAAAGCTCTCAGAGTATCTAATCAGCCTGAAGGCCTTATTAGTAAATTCTTTCCTTTATTTGTAGGTCCTTACCAAATTATGAGGCTTGTAGCCCCCAACGCTTGCACTTTACGTAGCACAGATGGTTCCGAGGTTGGTCCTCACAATTTTTATAACCTTGTTCCTTTCAGAGATTAAACTAGATTAATTGGCTGAAAGAATAAAAGCCCTCATTTATGTCGCTCTGATTAGGTAACCTTATTTTAATAATATTCTTGTGGATCCAGCCCGGTTGCCCTGACACGTCTTATTATTAATTAATTTCGTGGGTTCGCTACTACTTCAATGCTTTGGTTAAGTGATTGTTATAAGTGAACGTCGTTGTTGATTAAAAAGAGAGAGAAATAATTCAGATATCCCTTAGATATACTTTGTCGAGAGTTGACAAGAGTTATAGCCATTAACTTTAATTAATGAAACGAGCTCCATTCTGATATTATGAATTTAATGTTTTTGCAACCCAAGTCCTTTGTTTAATTCATTGGTTGTTTTCTCACGTCTACCATTCTATTTTCAATTCTCCATCGTGTTGATATTTTGTTTCCTCCTCTTGTGTTTTAAATAATTTGGCCACTGTTGACTATTATGCTTATCTATTATTTTGCAAATGTCGCATTTATTCCACTTGTTTTTATACCTCTAAAATCGTATTAAAAGAGCGTCAAATATAATAATGATTAACAGGGTTCCCACTTTTGGCTCTTCCCTTTGCACAATTATTCAATTTGCAGTAGCGTTTAACTAGTTTTAGGTACCCCATTGTTTCATTTTGCCAGTCTTCCTAAGTTTTGTTTCCAATTATCCCTCTATGTTATCTTCTTAATTACTTATTTAGTGCTTAGTTTGCTCTTAGCTTGAGTAGGTGTTGCTAATGGCCCACCACCATTTCTTATTTTTGAAAAATGATAAAGATTATTTTCATTCATTTTCTTATCATTAATGTGTTTGTATTACTTCTTAAAGATTTTGTGTCCTAAATTTATTGGTCATCTAGTTTTTTAGAGATAGCTTTAGTGTTGTTCCTCTTCATTAATTTTATCCTTTTGCTTAATTAACTAGTATTGTCTTATCATGTTAGAGTTGTCATTGAAACCCCTAATTTTCGTTCTGGACATGCCAGGTTTTTGTGTTTTCACCGCTTCATCTGTCGGCACATGCTCCCCAAATTTATTTATCATCTATTTTTGTAAATCTCTTTTTTTTTTGTTCTTAGATTAAAAAAAAACATGTCCCATGCGTTTTTTTAATCTCATTGTACGGGGGGGTAATGCGATGTGTCGGGGACCATCGCAGTCCTCCACCCTTGCGTCACGCCAAATTACCGGACGGCAGGAAAGAACTACGCGCCCTCGAATTAGATACGCCCAGCCGCTCAAGCCCCCCATAAACTTTCAACTATCAATTATACCCTTTTTCTGACAATACCGCGATGCGTCGGGTGACCATCGCACCCTCTCACCCCCGCGTCACGCCAAATTACCGGAAGTTGGAAAGGGCCACGCGTCCACCGCGACCCGATTTAGTTCCGCCCAACGGCCCAAGTTCTCCAGAAGCCCCTAACAATAAATCTTACCCTTTGTCCAACAATACTGGATGATCGACAGCCGGAACAACCATTTTAGCGACTTGGCGATCGCACCCGGCTCAATAATCCTCTAAAAGCCTATAAAATCATCACATGCCAAAGCAGAAGGGACACGTGCGCGCTCCTCCGGCCTAACAATGCCGGCCAATGAACAACCAGAAGGCACCGTTGATGAAATAGAAGGTTCGAGAAGTTCAAATCCGACCAATAAAATCACTAGGCAGGAAGCACGTGAGCACTTTGAGATTTTTTCGAAAAAACGAAAGGGACAGACGGGCGAGCGAGGCCAGAGAGAGGACGGGCGACAGACGCTAGAGAGGACGGTCGTGCAGGAGAAGTCGTATGGAGATAGAAACCAACAAGTAAAGTTTTGAGTAGATTAACAGTGGTAGTTAAGAAAGCCACCGAATATTAGTCAGTTAATGAAACCTGCGGTAGAAAGGGAACAGCAGCAGTGGGTAAGGCACACACTGAGCCGACCACTGCGAAACTTGCCCGGTCTTCACGGAATTAATTCCGAATAGCCAAAGTTTGGCTTCGAGCGTCATACGCGGTCCAGGTGTCGTGTGACGGCCTGAGACGCGCGCGAGCATCACGTCGCGACCGCCCGGTCATCCACCGCCGACGTCCCGTGCGCCGGAGTCATCACCCCGGAGGCAATCGGAGGCCAACCTTGCAACGTTCCGGCGTCGCCTCCTGAGGTTCCGACTACACTTCTCCGTCGCTCGGCGAGCAATCCAGTCGCGGTGACATTACCATCTAACATCACAGATTGTAAGTTGTCATCACCATCATTCATTAATCGGCTACTAAAGTGACAATAACCCAGCATCAACCTGAACAGTTTCTCTTCGTTTAATTTTTTGAATAAATTAGTCCCCGCCATTTGGTCGGGTGAACCAATTAATACCATAGCAAAGTGTTATTATTCTAAATCTTAAGAAACCACCAAATGCAACCCTTCGACCCAGGGCGCTCACCCCTGAGACGCTCAACGCCGGCGACATTAAGCAGGTAAGTGGGCATGCGCTTGGCGCCCTTATTAAATAAATTCAGCGCGTGTCCCCTCCTGCAACTTGGGACGACTGTCACACCATAAGTGTGTCGGCGCCTCCATTTTGTGAGCAGTTCCATCACAATATATATATATATGTATATATATATATATATATATATATATATATATATATAGAGAGAGAGAGAGAGAGAGAGATTATTAAATACAATAATTGTTTTTTCAAAAAGTGAAGTAGGTTTTTGGTTTAATTTGGTGTAATAAACATTAATACACCATGTTTATTAAAGCTATTCTCATTTTATTTGAATAGGAAATCCATACGCCTTTCGTTTTGATGCGCGAATTTTTTAATCACTCTCTAATTCAAATCAGCAACTCCTATTATGAGATTCCTCTCTATTGATAGCATGGCCAATACAGACCATCTCTCTTGTGACATGCTGTCTCGTAGAAACGTATTTATACGTTTGAGGGTCGAAAAACATCTCTCAGCTTCAGAGGTGATCGTTGGAATAGTATTTAGGATTTCTAATAGTGTGATGACTTCACTGAATGTTTCTTCTAACTTGGACTCTTTGAGAAACTGATACAAAATGAGAGTGCCTGACAATCTCCTGAATTCCTCGGCACTGTAAATTGCTTCAAGCTCTACGCGAACTTTTTTGAAGCTCAAAGTCTTGTGAGAATCACGATCAATTATTGTTTCTTCTGGAAATTTAGAATCGTAAACTGGAAATTTTTCCGACATGAACAAGGAGGCAGTAGTTAAATGACCAGTGAAACTAAATCTTTCTTTCATTTGAAAAATAATTACATCACATACTTCCTTTGCTTCTCTCCTTTTCCTTCAAATAAAATTTGTTCTTCATAGTGAATTTTTTCTTTAAGGTTAAGTACATTTGTTTGAAAATTTTAGTAGTTTTCGCGCAATATTGCGTGCAATATGTGCAATTAAAAAAAATACAAAAACAAGATTTCCTCAAAAACGGCTCCAAATTACTTCTTTAAAGTTTTTTGGTAGCGATAGTGATAAATGTACTCTATTAGATGACATAAATGCCATATTGCTCTATTCTTTTGTTTTTTCAAAAATTGCAAAAATGTAATTTTTTTGACTTGCCTCTCACGTGGTTAATATTTACATTAACGGCGATTTGGTGACATTATTATATTAATGAGTACATGTGCTTTAAATAATTTCAAATAAAGTTTCTCGAGAACTCAATCGTTTTCTGTGAAAAATAGCTCAAAATTCCGCATTTTCAGAAACCTTCAAACGCCATTTTCTCATAAATAGCTCCAATTTTTTCTTCAAACTTTTTGAAGGGATAGTGCTAATTGCACTCTTTAATGTGACGTAAAGTTCATTTTGGAGTTGTTTTTTTTGTTTTTTTTTCAAGGTCTATCAAATCTTTAATACGCACATTACCAGCAATTTGTAAACATTATTATATTTGTGAATGTAATTGCTTCAAATGAAATTTTTTGAAAACTCAAAAATTTTCTGTGAAAACGAGCTTTAAATTTCGCATTTTTAGTAGCGCTTAAATGCCATTTTCGTAAAAACGGCTACAAATTTTTAAAAGAAAATTGCCATTTAGAACGAGGTTTTTGTGTTTTATAATATTCTAAAATTAATATTTCCGTTCTATCATTAGGAAACCGAGAAATTAAGAAAATGTCAAAAAAAATGTACTTTGGGCGGCGATAGATGGCAGCTGATTTTCTCCATGAAACATATTTATCAAAAATACATCTTCAAATAGGGTCATGCTTCATTTTTTGACAATACGAGTACTTTTTCTATAATTTCGTGACAAACATAACAACTCGCTGCAAATTTACTGCGCTTCAGACAGCGGATGCGTCGTAAATTAGAATATGCAATTCTGTATATTATTTCTTTGTTCGTTTTTACATTTGACCGTTTGTTATACATTTACACATTAATCTTTAAAGAAATCATTTATTTTCAAATATTGGAAATAAAAATAGCTAGCTCTGTAAGAGAGTATCGACAACGCAGGGAATGCAACAATTGAATTCCGCTGTCGCGAATTTCCGTCCCACTATCACGAATTTCTGTGAATGACGTGTCACTGTTGTGACTTGATATAGCGATATGGTATCAGGCTTCTTTTTCCAATACAAGTTTATAAAACTTCTGTATTATATTTTTATGCAATTGAATCGTCAATTGTTGAAACCAAATAAATCAAAATTATCAATTTTCGTTTTTTGCTTAATTTTCTATTTTAGTCTATGGCCGATCGTTTGGTGTTGAAATCAAGTAAGTCAACATTCTCCTTATGATTTAAATAGAAGTGCGATTTTCCTTTTTGGTGTGGAAACCGTATATGTCACTGACTTATTTGATTTCAACAACTCCCCCTCATCAGCTGCTTCAGAGATTAACTGATTTAAAAAACACTTCACCCGACATGGTCTTCACCTGAACCTTGTCGGAAAACATGCACTCGGTAGTGAGCTTGCAAAACACATCATTTCACAAACTTGGCAGTGTCCTGCCCAAGACCCATCCCCACCCACATCTCCTAGTTCTCTTCCATCCCCTGGGACCCCTTTGGACCCAATTACCTTATCCCCTGAACCTAATCCATGTATTACCTCTCCCACTATTCATTCCTCTACATCTGTCACCTCTCCTTCCTCACCTCTTGTCACTGCTGGGACACGATACTTCCTTCGACCACGCACTCGAGGTAAAAATGAAATAAATAAATAGCAACTACAGTCAGATGCAGCAGAAAAACATCCGTGTAGGTACATGCAAAAGATTCGAATAATGCATCATAATGTGCAATCTCTTTCAAATAAAATTGAATTTATCGAGGCAGCATTACAATGTGATCTAAGACAAATAGATGTTTTTTGCTTTACAGAACATTGGTTGTCTCAAAATGATATAAACACACTCCAAATTCCTAGCTTTTACCTTGCAGGATCGTATTGCAGAGCGAAGGAATCAAATAAGGGCCCTGCTTACGGAGGTTCGTGTATTTACATAAGAAATTATATTGATTCTACCTTCTTGTCAGAATTTAATTTATATGCAGTTGAAAAAGTTTTTGAAACAACAGTAGTACTTCTTACTACGCTCAAAATTATCTTACTTTGCATTTACAGACCTCCAACAAAGCGAGCTTCAGATTATTTCACTTTCTTGGAAAATCTAGAGATAATTCTGAACAAAATTAGTAACCTCTCTTTTAAATCCATTGTTGTATGTGGAGATTTCAATATTGATTTTCTGAGCGAATCCCACGAAAAAGAGAAGTTTCTCAATTTACTTCATTCTTTTAATTTAGACATTACAGTGAATGTACCTACACGGAATACGCTTAAATCACAAAAAGCATTAGATCAAATTATAATTAACAAAACCACAACTACATATGAAATAATAACGAATAATCTAGGATACAGTGACCACGATGCACAAATTCTTACAATTACTAAGAACATAAACACTGACACAATAAACAATACACGCATGTGCAGAGCATTCACTAAAGTTAATATAAAATTATTTACGGACTACTTGATGAAGGAATCATGGGACGAAGTTTATAACGCTGTTGACACAAATGAAAAATATAATTTATTTTTCTCCAAGCTTTCAATTCATTTTAACGCGTGCTTTCCTCTTAAAAAGAGAAAATTAAACATTTCAAGCAAAAGTAATACTTGGATCACACAAGGAATTAGAACATCGTGTAAAAACAAACGTACGCTTTACTTTATTTCTAAACATCATAACGTATCACCCGGTTTCCATATATACTTCCGAGAATATAAAAGAATTTTAAGAAAAGTAATAGTTCAGGCAAAAATAATGAAAAATAGTCAGGACATTTTGAGCGCTAGTAACAAAACTAAAGCAATGTGGGATATCGTAAAAAATACAACCACATCATCTCGATACCTTGTAGAGAATGTTATTTTAAAGGATAATGAAAGAGAAACGAGTAATCCGGAAAAAGTTGCCAATCTCTTCAACAAACACTTTTCCAGAATTGCGTCTGACCTCACGAAGGGACTAAAATCACAAAATTCAACATCCCAACTTCCCAAAAAATTTTAGATACGATGTTTATTCCCGAAACTTCTCCCAACGAAATCCTCAGAATAGTCAGTAAACTAAAAAATAAATATTCATCTGGTTTAGATGAATTTCCGGATTGTTTATTAAAAACTTGTGCACCTGCCTTTATACATCCGTTAACTCACATTTTCAATGCTTCTTTATGTACAGGAATATTTCCAGATATTTTCAAAACAGCAAAAATTAAGCCACTTTTTAAAAAAGGGAACAAAAATGATATTCAAAATTACCGGCCAATTTCTCTTTTGTCAGTTTTCTCAAAAATATTAGAAAGGCTTTTCTACTTACGAGTGGAAACATTTCTCAGGAAAAACAGAGCGTTTTCGGACTCACAACACGGTTTTAGAAAATCAAAATCTACGGAAACTGCCATTTTTTCTTTTCTCAAAGATGTTGCTTCATCAATAGACCAAAATGAAGTACCCATTGGAATATTCTTAGATCTCTCGAAAGCTTTTGACGTTATTGACCATAAGATCTTGCTCTCAAAATTACCTTCGTATGGAATTCGTGGTATTGCCCTAGATTGGATAACTTCTTACCTTAAACATCGGACTCAAAGAGTAGAAATACCATACTGGCAGGAAAGGACATTACATACTTATATTTCCAATTCTTTGCCAATTGTGCATGGGGTCCCGCAAGGTTCGATCTTAGGTCCTATTCTCTTTCTGTTATATGTAAACGATATGCCCTCGTCTATTAAAAATGGAAGAACGGTTCTGTTTGCTGATGACACGAATGTTCTTTGCAAAAAAGAAGCAGTAAATAGTACAATTTCAGAAGTTTCAAATTGGTTTAATAATAACAAATTAATTGTTAACGAAAGAAAAACTGTTTCAATGCATTTTTGCATCTCAAATCGTAAATCGCATGTTCCATTGAAAATGAACAATATGCAATTAGCTGATGTTGAGGCAACAAAATTTTTAGGTCTTTCAATTCAATCAAACCTCAAATGGAATGTACATATAACAGAATTAAACACTAAATTAAGTTCATTATGCTATGCATTCAGAATTCTTTCAAATTCTGTCAGCCTTAATGCAGCTCGTTGCGTTTATTTTGCAAATGTGCATTCCCGCCTGAGATATGGCATAATATTCTGGGGAAGCTCATCCTGTAGTATTCAGACTTTCAGATTGCAAAAGAAAATTATTCGAATAATGAAAAAATGCCTTCCACGTGATTCCTGCAAGCCTCTTTTCATTGAGCTGGGAATCCTACCACTGCCTTGTCTATTTATTTACGAATCTGTAATATTTGTCAAAAATGACCTACTTAACGGAGGGAACATATTTTCATGCAATATTGATATTTATAATTACAACACATGCCGTAGAAATCACGTGCATCAAGTGTCAGTATCAACAGCTCAGTACAAGAAATCAACATACAATACATGTACGTTACTTTACAACGCATTGCCAGATGACATAAAACAATTAAAGTCGGTACACAAATTTAAGTTAAAAGTAAAATCTTTTCTGCTGCAAAACTGTTTCTATACAATTAGAGACTACACTGATCGTGAAAAAGAAAAATAATGTTTAATGTAACAAAACAAAGATATATAATGAATTAGTTTATGTTTGCATTGTATACATTTAAAAAAATATTTAATACGCCTGTAACAAGTAATGTACTTCAGCTTCCGGGTCAATGACCCCCATCTCGATCAGGTTTTTGTCCAGTTTCCCTGATCCATTGAGCAAATGCTGAGATGGCCCCTTGTTTTGCTTCTGGACGTAAATGTAGCTTCACTGTGCGCACGTTTTGTTGAGCACTCCTTTTGCTTGTAGTTCATTTACAGTTGAAATTGATTTTCTATAACTCGGGAAAAAACATTTTTTCAAATATCTTTATTTTCTAAAATAATTAGTTTCTAAATTCATTTTTTCGTTTTTTTTTTTGTTTTTTTTTTAAATAAAATTCTGGCCCTCAAGAAAATGTGCGCAGATAAATTTCTTTCCCCACACGTCATATACAGTTTTTACTGTTTTTTGACAAATAAATATCTAAATATCTAAACTGCAACAGACAATCGTGGGGAAAATCCTAATATTATCAAAACACCAGAATCAACTTTGAAGCTGATACTTTGACCATATACTGTCATTCCCTCTGAAAATTCACATTATTCAGGAGAGGAAATAAAGCAATGTGCATACGATGGATGCGCTGTTGAATGAAAAGCATCCACATTGTATAATAATATAGGACGTGTACTGTAATTATGTCTGAGAAAATTTTAATAACCCTTTTGGCAGACCACAAATGCTCCATGTCTACATGAAATGTGAAGAACTTAAACTGAAGATTAAAGGTTACATTTAACTGAAAAAGCCAAGCTTGTTCAGAAAGTGGAGTTAGATGCACTTAAGAGAAAGTTCTAGTTTTATAATAGCTTCCGAGATGCTAAATTAAAAGCTCTGTCTGACGAAACTGTAGGAGCTATAGTTTTTTTTTAATTTTATGCCACTATGTCATTGGCTCCTTCCACATATCCCAATACAAGAGATGTACCCGTGACAAATTTTGGTTTACTGCTTTAGCATTCATGACTTAAAAACTAATCACTTAAGTGTTTACCTGTATCAAGAAGGTTTAAAAGGAAAGAAAGGCACTAATGAAATTGCTTCCTTCATTTTTGATTTCATTCAAAATGACCTATCAATAACTTAACTGAACTACTTTTGTTTTCCGATGGATGCGTTGGACAAAACAAAAATCATACTTTCGTACAAATGTGCATGACCGTGATTCAAGCAGGAATATTGAGATCACTCACAAGTTTCCTGAGACAGGACACTCTTTCCTCCAAGAATTCCAATGTTCGCCTGCTCCAATAAGTACTCTCTCATTCTCAATTCTGCTGCTCTGATTAAATGGAATATCTGGTAACCTGAATAACTTGTCCACATTATTCTTCTGCAGGTAAATTTGCAAATGCTCTCTACTATTTCTGGAAATTTAAGTGCCCTATCATTTTTCTCAAATAATTCAAAATATCGAGATTCTTTCAAGATGACAAAAAAGATAATTCAAGGAAAACAATTAACAATCGACACAAAATATTCTTTATTGCATAACTGTACAATTAAAAATATACAACTAACAATAAGTACAACAATTCTGATATCTTACAGAAATATTTTTTTCAATAATGCTGTTCAATAATCACAATATTTTATATTCTGACAACCCTTGTATTAGTGAACTATTCTAAATCTGCAGATTTAAATGAGACCTGAACCAAATTATTTTGAGTCAAATGAAAATTACAAATCAAAGCAAATTAAAACATCAATTACACAATAGCAGCTACAAAAAAATCCACAAAAAAGTAACATAAAATAATTTTGATGGAATAGTAAACCACAAACAAGCGATATCAGACACCTAAGCCATTCTGGCTAAAACAAGAGGTGGATTGAATGAGTGTTAGGCACTCCAAAATTCAGGAAACAAACTTTTTATACATTATGAATCCAGTTAAGAGCTTCCCTCACTTGCCTTAGCTTAGCTCGAATAAGAAATGAGGAAATAAGCTGGTACTCCGGCAGAGCTCGGCGACCACTGGTTGCAAGAGATGCACTGGTCAAGGTGGCTTCAGATTTGTGAGCCAAACTGGCAGAATGAGGGACATCCTCCACAGAAAGCTTGTTGATTTGTCGACCCTCACATAATACTTTTGTTGTGAGGCACAAAAGCCACTGCAACACCTAGGACACACACACACGTACGTTACAGTGGGTTTAAGACTTCTAAATTTCCTGCCTTTTCTAGCATTAAATTTCAATTTTCTTGACTGATTTTCTACATTTTTTAAAATTGTAATCATTACATTTAAGACTAAATATCAGAAGAACATATTAGTTTTTGGTAAAATTATACGAAACAAAATTAAATAATTTGTGGAGTTCAAACACAGTAAAAAAAATGTAAGTTCCCGTCATGTTATGAAATTATCAAAATTAAAACTGCAAAAATGTTTAACATGTTTAAAATAGAGAAAATAGTCAAGTACAAAAAGACTATTGTGAAAATTTCCAAAATTTATGAAATAAGTTTAAAGTTAACTTATGGGTGGGAAGTATCGGCATTATGAGACCTCTTCTAGAAAAGGCAATAAAAATTAAGACAGTCAAACAAGATCATTGATGCTTTTCAAAAGAAGCAAGATCACTTAATGGGCTAAATTATGATGCCTGTTGTAAATGATACATGCTTGGAAGCCTGACCAACAGCACATTTATAATGAATCATTTTTTTAAAAATTCATTTCATAATTTCTATAGACTAAAAAACTCCCTGACTTTCTCAAAGGTCATAACTTTCCATGATTTTTCCAGATTTTCTGGGTATAACTTTGCAATTTAGTATGAAGTAACATACAGCCAATATACCTCATTTGTTGTGGGTAAATCTGGACTACTTGAACGCAACCAAGCACTAGGTGCCCACAAAAACAACTGACAAATTGTAGCTGCCATTTCTGCACTCAGCCTCTGGAATACAATTAAACATTCTGTAAAACTACATTTAAAATAATTGTAAAGGGAAAGGGAGTATACTGTAATTACCACTAACCTTTGATGTATTTCTGACTAATAATCCAGCTACCAAATTTGTCAAAATTGATGGAATACTGTCTGGTAAAGGAGGGAGATCTTCATCATTATATGTTGTATTCCTTAATAAAGGTTTGTCACGAGAGACAGAATAGAAAGGGTTTTTTTCTCCAAAAATTTCATAAGCAATAGCTCCAACAGCCCAAGCATCAGACTTGGAATAGTTTATATAAGTGAAAGGACCAGCTTCTGCACAAGCTACCTGGATAACAGTATTTTGATAGTATAAATTTACATACAACAAGTTAAATGCATTTATGTAGAATACTTGCAAATAAACATTTATCAATACCTCTGGTGCCATTAAAGCTGCATTTCCACCTTTATCTGTATCAGGGGAATTGTATGGTAAACGTAGCCCATATACTCTATCAGATAAGCAACATCCAAAATCCGTAATTACCAAAAGTGGGTATGCATCACCTTCCGAGAGATTCAATAAAATATTATCACTTTTCAGATCCCTGTAACAAATAAATTTATTAATACATATTAACAATATATATGTCAAGAAGCCACTTCACAAAATTGTAGAAAATCCAGTATTTTCAGGATAAATGTATTCAAAGCATACCTGTGTGCAATTCCATGACGGTTCATATGAGCCACAGCTTCTAACAACTGTGCAAGCAGTAGTGTGGTGGTTCGAACATTTAGTTCTCTACTTTGCACGTATTGTTGTAAACTGCAATCATACCTGCAATGAAGCAAGAAATACTTGTTTGTTTAGCCTACTTTAGATTACAGTTAAATTTGTTACATTAAATATGTTCATGGACACAAATTTCCTGAATTGGAGGGGTGGATTTCCTTTTTCTTTTAATGGATTTTTTTATTAGACAATAAACCAAATTATTTATATTTATGAAATAATGAGAGTAATTATGTTTTTGGGAACATAAGAGAGTTAAGATACCATAAAAAATCTAGGATATGTGAATTTTATTACACAAGAGATGTTGCATTTGTCAATTAAAGTGTCCAAAGGTGGTTTAATAATTACAAGCACGAAGAATGCTCAGAATATGGTTTTCAAGACCTTATCTACAGAGGAAAATTGAAAATTAATGATTTCACTGGACCAATCAAATGTGACAATCACTAGCACAATTAAGAAAAAAGTAACATTCTATGGACTATTTAAGAGACTTTTCTTAGAGTGAAATGAAACTCAATATGGATAACTATTTCTTGGTTATTTGACCTCTGATCACCAGCTGGTTTGCAAGCTGGTGACAATAAAAAACAGGGAATTTAAGATTCTAAGACTGGACTGTCTTGGTGTAAAGTTGTCCATGCGCACGATTGCCTTTTAGAAGCTTGGACATACTAGCCTTTCTCCCACAAACTGGAGAGGCTAGTTTTGCAGCACATTGCCCTAGGATTTGAAACTTTGGTTCAAACACAGCTTTAAGAATGAAACCACATCTTATGTTTGAGGAGTGATCACACAAATGATGCTAATAAATTTGACCTCACTCAAAGGTTGTTCTCTTTTTAGTGAAAGACAAGGTAATTCCTACAGTTTTCTTCTCTTCTTTAGGTAGGTTTATAAGGTAGTTAGAGACACACAAGACTAAAATCTCAGAGTATCTGATAGATCTTCAAAGCATATCCTTGTCAAGGTGATCCCTTAAATTCATATAAGGAGATGATGAATACTTACATAACGGATATCACAAACAAAACCAGTTAATAAGAGCAAATTATCAAACTGAGCTACATCACTAAGATGTGTCTGTTGTGTCATTTTTTTAAATATGTAAATAATATGAATATTGTGTAATTTTTTTAAATATGTAAATAATATGAATATCAAGGACAAAAATAAATACTTGTATGTTGATACTTTCTCAACTTCATTAGTATTCTAAGTGATTTTAAACCAATTCACAAACACTTAGCAAATTTACTGATTATAGTTGTTTTAGAAACTGTTTAGTAAGCAAAACTTTTATCTAAACATTTGAAGTTATGATCCAACAGTTCACAGAAACCTGGCACTAAATACTATGAGTACTACATATGGTCTCACTAGTTTCCAAGGGCAATACTTCAGCATAAAATGTTCCCTCAGTATTTTTGAAGTTACAAACACCCTGACAGTCACACAATATAATTAAGTATAATTTGTGACAAGAATTATGTTATTTCTACATAACTCACATGAATAATTTCACATAGTATTATTTTACATGCAGTGATTGCATTTTGTGGAACAGAGAGACGACTAATGGTGCTACAGAATGGCACAGACTTTCTCATACTAGTTAGTTTTCTAATTTCTTTGGTTGAGGCAAGTTTTCCGATCTTGCCCCCGTTCTCTTACCGGCTGCCATCTAGTGCCACCAAAAGAATATTTTAAAAAAGTTGTAGTTTTCCTGTTTCCTAGTGGTAGAACTGAAATATTAATTTAAGAATATTACATAAGAGTAAAACCTCACCCTAAATAGAAATTTTCATTGAAAATTTGAGTCTTTTTTTTATATGAAAAATGTTTCAACATTATGACTTTTATGTCATCTTCAAAAGTGTGTTTAACAATATCTGTACAAAAATTTTAAAGAAAACATCTGGAGCCATTTTTGAGAAATTCTTGTTTTTGATATTACTCAATATTGCACGAAAACTACTAAAATTTTCAAAAAAATTAGTGTGACCTCAATAAAAGAACTAACTATGGAGAATAAATTTCTTTTAAAGGAAAAATATCAATCTTCAATTTTGTAGCTGCATACATGTACATATTCGAGAAAGTAAAAACTGTGAAAACAATCAAATGAGTTTTTTTGTGTGAGGGGACAAAAAAAAATCCATTAGCAGGGCATCATCTCTGTCAGAACCTCAAAGTTCTCGACATATGTGGTAGTGTAGTGCACGAAAGGGTTCGTGAGAATGTGTCTGTGTATGTGGGTGTACGGGAAGAAGAGGGGCCAAGGACGAGGAAGAAGGAAAGTGTGTGTATGATTTGTAGCCTGTTTATTAAGGTACTGCTTTGACATTCGCTTTGTACTTGCTGCAGAAACCACACAAAACTCTGATCAAAGCAGCCAGCTGCTAAATTTCTTCTCCAGACGGCAGTTTAATTTGACCTAGCTTCCTTGAATAAATCCACCACCTTTGAAACTCAAAATTTACGTTCTCCTGTTCAGACACTACATTGCCTGCAGTTGTTGCCCTAAGACATCTCAGCTAGTTGCCTCGTCAGTTCTTAGACAATCTGACAGAAGCATGGATATTAGATGAAATTCTCTCTCCACAGTGCTTAGCAGAACTGAAGCAACATCTGGGACAATATACAATCAAAGAATGTATCGGAAAAAGATTTAGTGAATTAATGAGCTTCAGTCAAGAGCATCCAATGCCGAAAGTCATGGGTTTCTTCAAAACCCATACATGTCAATACTTATTATGCCACAAAATTTTATTTACAAGTTATGTCACTCTCACCTTTTCATAACAAGAAAAAGGCTCATGTTCCGACCATAGCCAGATGGATTGATTCTTGGTGGTAAAGCATCAGGATACATCGCAAAAGATCCTGGAATTTCTGGCACTCTGTCAGCAAACACACAATGCATTTCCACCACATTGGGATGTGGGGGTAATGGAAGCTTGCGATCAGAAAGGCTGTCAAAGTGAAATAACATGTTATAAAAGAAACAAACTTTACTTGCACTACCCAGAATACAATGACACACGTCATACCTTTGCTCCCATGAGCTTATTTCTTCGTTCGTGTAATGCCATCTGGCTGGAACCGTTTCTCGATACATGGCCCTCAAAATAGATGTTGCATTCGACTCGGCATCATAATTAAACATCATTTTTATGGCAAAGGGAAAGGTTGAAATATCAAGGTCAGTCCTAGCAATAATACCTTGTTCAGAATCTGCAAAGTAAATGAGTTGTCTCTATTTCACATTTACTATTCTGCTTTCAATCAAAATTTCATTCCACCTCACACATGGTACTCCTCTCATTGGTCTCAATCAAGTGTCACTCAAATGTCAGACAACAATGAAACAGCTGTTTAAAATGATGTAATGATAGAACTTACTCAATGTACATTAATTTTATTCTTATAATAAACTCACCACATCTTTTACGAGCAGCATAAACAACAGCACTGCAACCTTTAGCTATGGCAGGACCAATTTCAAAAAAATCAAGTCCGATCTGATCCTTCTCTGAAAAATAATCTGTTCCAGCATCGACTTCTATGTTCCATTGTAATTTTGACACCGCTTCCTGCAATTATGTATGTGTAAAAAAAGACGGTAAATGCCACATTAAAAGAATTAACAGGTAAATTATTATTTGTTCAAGGTACTTACTCTGATCTCCCAACATATTCCTTCCAACTCATCATCTTTTGTCAATATACCAGTTCCTGAAGCTAAACTCACGCCCACAAGTGCAAAAAACGGTGCGGAATCTCCAAACAACAATCTTTTTGCGGCTCTCCTCCTCAAATCTGCTGCCAAAGAATTTGTCACCCTTTTTAAAACATTATCAACGAACAAACGCCGTGCATGTACATGAAAGCCGACATTTCTACCAGCAGATGCTCTGCCAGTGCTAGGACTAGCTTCTACTTGAATTCCCCTCGGGAGAATTTTGCGAGAGAGTCCGTCCAACACGTCGCTTGACTTTCGGTAGGGCCTAAAACTTCGCAGCAAAATTCGACCATTTTGTATAAGACGATTCCCAATAGCTCGCAAAGACATTTCGCACTCTGCTGTGGCGTGCGCCCGCAAGGGCGCAAATTTCACTAGAAGCAGCTTCACTTTGCCTGATTTTTATGACTGCTCTATTAATTAACACTCCGACATTACGTCGTCACCTTTGTTGATTACTGCCCAGAACACGTTCTCCTCTCCTCGAGTTTTCTCGACCTGTCGCTGTCTACTGCTGTCTACCGATCCACCAATCGGGAGTTGTCCAGCTGATTGCGTAGGTTGACTGACAGTGACAAGTTCGTTGTATGTTGGGCTTACTGCTCTTGTCATCGAATAAAATGCATTAATTTGTAACGTGGATATTTTTGGGCAAGACATATAGTAATTGAGATGGTGACTGCATGGAAGCCTTTCAATTCATTAAGAGGTAGTAAAGAGTGAATCATTTTCCTTCCTTTCTGTGCGTGATTCCATGGTTTTAACTGTAGATGACGTTCGCGTTCTACTATCCCACTTCCGGAATGCATAAGTGATATTGTCTGTGTGAAATTTTGTGAGCAAATAATTGAAAGATCAGAAAAGCACGCACGATTACATTGCATTTATTGTAATATATCACTAATGGAATGGTCTTAGAACAATGTGTAAGTGTAAGCCAATGTAACCGTTACTGTAACCTTGATGTTCGCAGTGACTTTTTGGTAGTGGTAGCATTCAGCAGTAGTGTATTTTGTGTTTGTCATATCTTCATTTAGTCGAAGTTAATGTTTATGGATTAAGAAAATATTTATGCACAATCACTCCGTAATTGTGACGTTAATGTCAATATTTTTGTTCAGTTGACCACGAATTTCTAGTAAAAGTATTAGGATACGATGCGGGCTGATCACGAGTGGTGAATATTTTGTTTATAGTGATGAAGAGTTAAAACCGAAAATGTCGAATCGCAAACCTAGTAGTGCGACATCTCGTCTGAAGCAAGATTATTTGAGGCTGAAGAAGGACCCTGTACCCTACGTAGTAGCTGAGCCGTTACCTTCAAATATTCTAGAATGGTGAGTAGCAGGATATGAGTGACATATTTTTGTGTGAAATTTTCATCGAACTTTCGTAACTGTAAACATTGTAAGGAAGGTAATAACACAACTGTTACTTACGTTTATTTAATTGCTCCTAAATATGTTGTGACATTTACACATATTGTTAGCGTTGTTTATTTTTCACTCAGGCATTATGCTGTAAAAGGTCCAGAAGGCACACCTTATGAGGGTGGTCTGTATCATGGAAAGCTAGTCTTTCCAAGAGAATTTCCATTTAAACCTCCAAGTATTTATATGACTACACCTAATGGAAGGTAAGCTAATATAAACGTCTGCTTTCCAATCTGTAATTGGAAATGCACACTGCATCATTGTTTATTGTTTAGGACGGTCTTTCTTTTTCTCTGAAGTCTGGAAAGGGAATGACGAATGTGCTAATTGCATGTTTTAGGTAATTTCTTTCTGTACATCTTGAAAATCTTGATGAATTGAAAACTAGGGAAGTAGTTAATCCTTAGCCGTACTGAGGCAGAGTCTTCTGTCCTGATCTCATGACATTTCTATGAAATTAATTCAAGTTAACATTTTTATTAATATGAAAGAGAACATTACAAGGTGGTATTATGAAAATAAACTGTATTTTTACCATAAACACCACTGACCATTGGTGTAACAACTGGATTATTATTGCCAACAGTATTTTCATTGTTAGGACCATTTTGAGATATTAAGGATAAATATTATGTATATAACATAAATATTTTAATAATTATCTTTATAACAATGATAGCAAATGTTCTCAAAAGTACAAGAAAATATTTAAAATTGACCGAAGAACTTTAACCAAGATGTGTTATTCTTCTTGAATAATGAATGTCATTAACCATGGTGTTGGCTAATAGTTTATGTATTGCGTGAATGACCCACAAGTATTTAACCCTAGAAATTTATGAAGTGTAGAATATTGAAATCTATTGCTTCTTACTATTAATGAGTAAAATTTATTTCTGTAGGTAATTAGTAACTGCAATATTGCTAAACAACTGTTTGCAAAAAAAACTCCAGAAATACTAATTAAACATTGGAGCACCTTAATTGAATTACAGAATATTTACAAAATATTGCATCACGACTTTATGTAAGACAATAGCTGTCAAGGCTTTTTAAATACTACGTACTAATTTTACTCTTTGACCTCAAGACATTCATGTAAGAAAACAACTACAAAATCAATGTTGGTTGGGTATTCTCTACTTAATCTGGTTACTAACTTACTACTATTTTAACTTTTACTGAATTGCAATTCCATGTTCTCTACTTCAACCCAGTGAGATTACATGCATTTTTAAGTCCAAAGAGTAAATTTACCCTGTGAGATGTTATTTTGGCACACCATTCAGATATGGCATTTGTAAAAATATGTGCCAGTGAGTAAATTTTTCTCTTCACCTGTATTCTAAGATTTAAGTGACTTTCAAATATTTTTCTGTATTAGAATGAATGAACAGAAATCCCTTTCACACACACACACACACACGTACACTAATATTTTTTAATCTGCAATTCTAATCTCACGGTTTTATATCATATGCAACGTTATTGGTATGTTATGCAATTTCAAGTTCCCATAAAAAGAGATTATAATACCCTTTCTAAAAAAGTGTGGACTAGAAAGAAAAATAATTTCATGAACATTGTGAAATAAGTCAAGAAAAAACTAAAGTAATATCTATTATAATATTATAATATAAAATAATGTCTACAATTTGGGAGTAATGATTAAAATTTGTCCAAAAGTCTGGGTATTGTAATAGTCATTAGAAAATGATGCCTTGACAAATTGTTGTAGCAAGGTACTGTATATATTTTTGGTTTTATACATAAAAAATTAAGTGCTTGTAAAACATCTGTGGAGTGTTTGCTGAAATTAAAAGTTACATATTTTTAATAAACTTATAATGCATTAGAACCCCTCAAAACTGACACTGGGGGTCGGACATGGCTTCCCCCAAAAGACCTTGAGTTTTTGTGTGTTACCTTCTTTTATTTGGCAAAATTGGTTTAAATATTTTAAATATTTATGTTAGAATTATGTAATTATTTAAAAAATAATTTTGTACAGTATGATATATACACTACAAAAATAATATATGATATAATAACAAGTGTAATAAATGTTAATGTAATAAAAATCTATGATGGCCCCCACCAAAATGATTGGCTGGATCAGTTCTTGATGTACTACATATAAATATGTCAATAAAATACATAGAATACACACAATGCTGTAGAAATTTTTTGTCACATTACATAAACCTTAATCAAAACAAACGTGACTCATCAAATTCAAAACATAGACATTGTACAGTAGTGTGACTTACACAATAAGGTTTGTAGTGTCCAACTTTAAGTAGGAAAATAATGTGGCATACTAATAAATTAATGACATGGAGTGGAATTCTATGTTTTTGCATATTTTTGCCCATTGCTTCAGGGCATAGCTAAGTGAAATTTCATGACATTTGGTTAAAAGTGGATGCTATTTAGATTAATATGTTAGTGCATATTTTCTTATTGGTGCATATTGTAATTATAGGAGCATATTTCATTAAAATTGAGACTTCACTAAAACATTTCATAGTTTCATAAAATCTATTTATTTGTGGGCATTCATTGTTTAGAAAGAGCTTGTCACAGTTCTTTTCTATAAATGATAACATTCTTGGGCAAATGGAGGCTATTTCTTGGTATCATATTTTTTAAAGTAGGCAGAAAAAGTTAAACAAGACATATAATGTGCTTCAAGAAGCTGCGTATTTATTTCAGTTATTTTCCCCATGAAGTAAGCTAGGTTATGTTAGGTTTTTGCACAAAATATATCTTTTCATTCCAAGCATGCTTTTCCTGTATTTTATCAGAAAAGGTTTTTACATTAAATGAATATTGTTAATTTTAATTGGGTATTAATGTACATATTTCAAAAGCTTTAAGTTATTAATGCATTTTTTAAAACAATATTTCAAGATTTTTTAGGGCATACTAATAACTTGTTTTAACTAATATATTATTTATAATAAGTATCACATCACTGTAAGTCCACAATTAGGACAAAAATACAAATGTTGAATTATATAATATTTACTAGAGTAAAAAGCAATAATATTTCATGTTATTTATTTAATTTACATTACATAAATTACTCAATTATGCAGATGATGTACTGTATTTTAGTTAGAAGAATATTAAATAGTGTTTAAATCATCCTAATTATACACCACACATTTAGGCTTCTTTGTCTTTTTATTATAATGTTCTTCTAACTTAATTATTAGGTAGAGCTTCTGCTGGTAGGTAATCATTTATAGAATAAAAACAATTGTCCAGCAGGGATTTGTGAACCATTATTTTAAAAAATCGTACATTTCTAATTTACTGAGGAAGTTGGTTGTGTGTAGGCGTGGTGCCGTACAGTCATTACTTATCTCTTAAGTTTGCTGATGATATCTCTTAAAGAGCTCCGATGTCTGAAATACAATTTTTTCTTGATTCACGTGTTGTATCATTTAATGTATCTTGTGGTTTTGAAGTGTGTGATTTGTTTGTACAATGCTTCCTTCGATAAATAAGTAAGATAGTGGTAGAATCTTAACAGATTTGAAATACAGTTTTCAACTTGCAGTGACAGAAAATTCCTTCATCCTTTAAAATATGTACAATTTGTACATAAAGTACACAAAATACCTGAAATGCACCCAAAATATACTATACCACATTATTTTAAAGTACTATAACAATGTGCAAGAATATGAGTTAAGAATTCGAGGTGGAAAGGTGTATGAGGATATGAGATGTTCTACTATAGTACTTTTTGATTTTATAAATTTTGCATTTTTAAAATGATATTGTTGCTACAGTTTGGTGAACAGTGCAAACATTAACAGTTCAATTTAATTTTTTTCTTCTCATTTAAGTGTATGTTTAAAGAATTTCTATTATTCATTCTTGCACTTGTTTTTTCATCAGGTTTAAAACAAATACCAGACTCTGTTTGTCGATTAGTGATTTTCATCCAGATACTTGGAATCCAGCATGGAGTGTATCTACAATATTGACAGGCCTTCTTAGTTTCATGGTAAGTGTATTCAATACAAATAGATTTGGGGATTTCCTCTACTCAGGTCGGAAAGAAACAGTAGACAAGTTGATAAAAAAGGGACGTTTAGGTATTTTGGATTTTATTGGGAAATAATGTTTTTTAAATTTAGTTCATAAAAAATATTAATTTTTATCATTTGAATAGTCATATAGAAACACATTCAGTACTTCCAAAGGATATGGGCATGGACAAAGGCTGTTTTTTGTTTCCAAATTCATATAATCATTATTGATAACATACATTTTTGTTAATATTGTTAGAAGACAGAAGTTAAAAGTTCCTAATATGAAGTCAAGTTGCAAAACAAGTTTTAATTTTATACCAGGTTTATTTTGTATGTACTTCTATTGCTTGTGCATTTGTTTGCTTGTGTTTGTTTATTGGAGGTGTCAAAAGTAGCAATGGAAGTTTGTTGTTTTGTTGGTTTTCTTTGTTTTGTAATACTTGTGTTGTTTTCTATACAAATTTGTATGCATTTTTTGTGATTGAATTTGAGTTTTGAATTTTATCTGAAATAGTTTAAAATATCGTTAATGGGTCAAGTTAAATGGGTTTTGCAAAGGTTTTTTATAAGGGAAAGAAAGGTTGTTTTCTTTATTGAGGTGGGGAAGATTTACCCAACCAAGGCTGTTTTCCTAAAATTCAGTAATGATGGTGTTTGAAAGTCGAGTCTATATTAAATTGATTCCACACTATCTATGCAGCTCCTGTGATTTGAAGTAGTTTTGTTTCTTGGAAGTGTTCAGGGTAGATGTATTAAAAACTGTTAACTTCCAAGAACCTAAATTTAAACATAAATTTAAACTGTTCAGCCAACTATTTTATTCAAATTGACACATATCCCTAGGGAATCTTAATGTGATGCTCAGTAATAATTCTGTTGCTGTGACAAGTCCTGTATATCAGTGCTATTCCATGGACCGTAAGAGCATAAATAACTGACATAATTTGACCTTGGAGCTTGTTCCCTATTGTTATTACTGATTTATTAATAAAGAGAAGTTTAAATAATAAAAGTCCATGGTTTGTAATTTTTGATATTTCCTATATTCAAAACTATAGCTATTTGTGAAGCGATTCACTACATAAATATTGTTTTTTAACTATTAGATGGGTTTGGCCACATAGTTTTTTCAACAGACACTTATTAAAAATTTTAAGAAATAAAAGCACAGAATCACATATTATAAATTTAGTTTATATTCTTCATTAACCAAAATTTTGTTGTATGACTTTTCGAGAACATGGATTTTACTTCATCTTGAGGCTACAGGTAATACTATTACATTTCTTTTAACAGTATTTTGAAGCCCTCTCCCACCTCCCCCTTCTCTTTCTGCCTCATAACAGTCTCAAACACATTGTCATTTCCATCCTCTTAATATAACTCCCATACAGAATGTGCTTTTGCACTGGCAGGTGTATGTACTTGTTTAGTTAAATGTATTAATTTTTTTTAAATTCATTTATTTTTGGGCCGCTTTAAAACGTTTATGGTCATTAGTGACCACTATTGATTTAAACCAAAAATATATTTTGTATTTGTTATTGTTAGAATAATTTTTTATTGTTCAAGATGGTGAGTCTTCACAAGTTATTTTATATTGAGTGCTAGTGTTTCGTTGCAATTGTAACATTTATTTTTAAGTTGGTAACCTGTTATTTAGGTTTTAAAAAAATCTATTATTCATTGTAGCCTGGAGATGAGAATAAATTCATGTCCTTGAAATGCCATGCAACATAGTGTTGGTTAATGAAAAATATAAACTTTTCAATTTATGACATATGATTCTGTGTTTCTATTTCCTAAAATTTTTGATTACTGTATCTGTCAAAAAAATATGTGGCCAAATTCATGTAATAGTAATAATTAGTAATAGTGACAGACAATTTTCTGTTTTATGTTTATTGTTTTTTTTAACTGCTTTCAGAAATGTATTAAATTTTTCTCCATAACTATCACTGTTATCTTATCACCCACCACAATAATATTCTTTTCAGTTTTAATTTGTAGATATGTTTGAAATGTTAGCCAAATGCAGCTTCCCTATGGTGCTGTGAAAGAAGCAAATGAGTTAATGGAATATAGGATCCATTTAAGAGTCGTTGAGAGATGTATGAAAAAGAAAACATTTTAAGATAACATTAAGTTAAAATAGTTAGGGAAATATGTTGTTAGGTCATGGTAAATAAACTTAGAAAAGTTAGGGCATCTTTAGAAACTGGTTTCTGCCATGATTTACAAGCAAAGAATTTTTAAATTTTGCATGTTTTGACAATTAGAAACCTTAACGGAATTCATTTTTAATGAAAATTTCAATGAATAACTTTGTTGTAAAATAAATTATTATAAAATGTATATTCTTAATTAATGTTTTCATTTCTCCTATTTGTTTTGTAGATTGAAAAGAGCCCCACACTAGGCAGCATTGAATCTTCAGAGTTTGAGAAGCGGCAGTTGGCTGCTCAGAGCCTTGAATTCAATCTGAAGGATAAAACTTTTTGTGAACTCTTCCCTGATCTTGTGACTGTAAGTTAAACATTTTTTTAATATCTGCATTTTAAATGTATAAATGCTAATTGGATTGCAATTGCATTATTTTTTATGTTTTAATTTTTATTAATATCATCTAAATTAGTAATTTCCAATGCAAGCCAAATTTCAAAGAAAACTATACATCCTTAACCCCTTAGGAGAAGTGCCTGTGGTTTTGTTAGATACCCAGGAACTCAGGAAAATTCCAGAAACAGTTTTGGTTTTGAATGAAAATTTGCAAATATTTGATTGTGTTATTCTATTCGAACTGTGCATTCAGTCTGAATTCTCATAGTGCATTATTGCTTATGGCACATTTTTCCTCATGTGACATCAAGGCTCCAAGAAATAGGTCTCCTGCCATTATATATTTACTACTTAAGTGTTGCATTATAGAAAACAATCCTTTTGATATTTTTGATAATTTGTTAATACAATATAAATAATTATTGTACACTACACTATGTTTTCACAGTATTCACGAAGACTGTTTGTATTTCAGTATTTAATTTATGGCAGTATTATACAAGAGAATTTTATTCATTGACCTTGAGCTGTGAGCTTGCTACATTTTGGAAAACCATTTTGTGTGTGGTTTTATCAGTATTTTTGTTGCTGTAGGCTACTAGTTCTTATTGTTGTAGATATTTTATGATTGTTATTATTATTAATATTATTCACGTTTGGGTCACAATTGGCCACACAATATGTTTCTCTCTTGTGAGGCCCAGTTGTATTCTATCCTGGAGAGATCAATGTTTGGAATTATGGGAATCAGTCTTTCGGCTGTATCCCTTGGTTAAGAAAAAGTTGTTAGCCTTGAAGAATCAATTATGAGGTGATAGGACGATGTAATATTATTATTGTTGTTGTTTGAATGGGGATACTCAAGCTCCACCACCAACTCCAAGGTCGTGTACTCCCTAGGTGGAGTTGTTGTTGATATTGAAATATACCATTCTCACGTCTCATCAAAAGCGTGGCTGTAATCATGTCCTGTTCCAAATTTATTAAGATTTGGGCGCCAGAAACAGGTTACATGAATTACTATCAAAGTTTTTCTATCTGATTTAACAAAAATTATCTAAACATCCAGCTAGCTTAGGTCGATGGGTCCGGATACAAATACTCGCTATCGCCTCGATAGCCGATTACCTGATCTGCCAACTATACAGTATGGCGTGGAATCTGAAATGTAATAATTATGCTTTCAACTAATTAAAAATTATGATTGACAAATGAAAAAAACTCTTTTCTTTTCCAAAGAACAAAATTCAACAATTTATTTAACTTTTAAATTAAAACAATTAATTAGATGGTCATGACCCCTTCTGAATAAATTGTCTCTTTTATACTGCAGTATTTTTTTTACCGTTTTTGCATGCCAACGCTCCGTAGTCGCTTCTCACTTGGCCGTTGTTAATTCCAAGTTCCGCTTCTCTCTTCCGGTCTTGCGCCGCCGCTGACACGTCCAGTCCACACTGCCTAAACTATCTGTTAGTCTTGTCCGACGCTCCCGGTTCCTAATCTCTCCCACCGGTTATGTAGACTATTGAAGTCCAACTGCAATGTCCGAAAATCTGAACAAGTCCTCCGAAAATCACTTCTGGTAAATTATTTCAAAGTCCGAAAACAAACTATCACTTCTCTCACAAGACAAAGTCCGAAAACAAGCTATCACTTCTCTTACAAGAAAAATACAAGTTTCACTTTCCCACTATATTGTCTACAGACGATCTTTACGCTACGGCACCCAGAGTCAGAATGTTCGATCTACACTCCACGACACCCAGAGACGGAATGTACGATCTTCACTCTACGACACCCCGAGTCAGAATGTTCGATCTACACTCCACGACACCCAGAGACGGAATGTACGATCTTCACTCTACGACACCCCGAGTCAGAATGTCCTGTTTAATGCATTTTTAAACCCTTCATGGCTCGGTAGGCGTCCATCCTTCTATTATTTCAAAACACGGCGGCAACATTAGACTATCTGCTCTTTTATAGCCAACCCGTGCGTCTCTTACAAATCCAAGTAGCCGCGACCTCAGACAGTCATTCGTTTTTGCACCAATTCCCTCTTAGGTTCTTCAGCCATCTAGCCGGCGTCCTGACGTCATCAGGGCCCGTGTATAGTTTGTTGACCTTGCCAACCTCTGCGCCGCCGTTGCTAAGGCCCATACCGCCATATTGAATCCCCATTTATCTACCCCATGTATAACTAACATCATTAAATAAAACCTATCATATTCTGGTATATCACAACTTCCCCTCTCCAAGCGTCATTTGGTTTGCTACAACATAACTAAATGACAAGACTACATTAAACACTGTCTTCTTACTTCACTACGCTGTGTTCACTGACACTTTGCACTTTACACAACACATATCTTGTATCTTGCAGCCTTAAACTATTTACATTTGTTTTGTGAATATTGCCAACATAGTTTTGAACCATTTCATTGCGTATCGCCTTATTGCCTATTATTAACATATTAATTGAAATTCCTTGCACGTTCCAACGACAAACAACACAACAAAACAAACAAACTATTATACACTACTATATACAAAACTATTTACAATGATTTATTCCTGGACAAAATATTCAATCGTGGGTATCGTCCCTTTTATACGGCTTAATGTTCCTGTAATTATATGTCCCCATTTCGTCCAATTTTGGCGGTTTTTCATGACGAGCGATGGTTTTGCTATTGAGTTTTCTAGCATCGATACAAAATCGGATTTTATTATCTTTCTTTCGGACTATTACTATCGGGCTCACATACGGTGTTATAGATTTTTTTATGATACCATCCTCCAGCGTCGTGTTTATTTGTTTACGTACTTCAGCTTTAAATACATGTGGGATCGGGTATTGCTTTACATTGAAGGGTTCCTCATCCATTAATTCAATTTTAAATTGATATCCCTTTACAGGATCCTTCGAACCTTCGAAAACATCTCGATATTTGCTCACTAACGTCTCAACGGAATGGCTAACATCTACACCATTTTCATCGACCGCATTCTCGGCTGCAGCTTGAATCTGGTCCCTGGTCTCTTCGATTAGTTCCGCAACATCACAAATACACAAATCTTCACCCTCCTGGTCCTTGATCCCTAAACAATGTTGTTGCCCTTTGTCAGTTCGTAACAATATACTCCTGTTACCTACGTCGACCTTGGCGTCACACATCTTCAGGCCATCAATCCCCAAAATGATTGGACGAATCAAATTCTTTATAACTATTGCAGGAAACTGTATCGTCACCCCTTGGACTTCCAGCTCCACCCAAATCTGCTGACTTCTTGTCTCGATGCGCCTCCCGTTAGCTGTACGGATATTCAATTTCCTAGTAGGTAATTCCTCCATCTTATTCCCTTCTTTCTTTAGTTGTTTATACAATTCCTCCGATACCGCACAAACATTGGCACCTGTGTCAATCAAAACGTCTACTGGTATATTCCGGAATGTCCCCTTCAACACTAAACACGTGCTATTTTCCGCCCGTTCGTCCGTATCTTCTCTTAATAAATCATCCGCTGATACCTCGATGCTATTCAACTCTGTAATCATCGTCTCATCAGTCTTATTGTTCGAAATAACCCGCCTATTTACTTCGAACAATGGGAGTTTTCCTGCTCTATGACATTAATTTCTACATGTTCGTGTTTCTTGTCATCCTTAAATCGTCGCGGATAACCATTTCCGGACTTTTTGGACTCTATCTTGGTCTCATTTCCCCGCTCGCCCTTCCCTTCTGAGCTATACTTTCCTTGGCAATTATCACTATCGGCTTGTTTTCCCGTTCCATTACTCTTTCCATTTATATTATCATGATATCCGTCGCCATTCAATGTCCGATCAAAGAGGCTAAGCCGCTCCACCAAATCTTCGTAATCTACGGGCATCGAGTTCCATAGTAAATTTTGGATACTAACTGGCAACTGTCGAATAATAATTCTAATTAAGTCATTATTATTTATTCCTTCTTCGCAAGCCTTAAATGCTGCAATTTTGCGTGTCGCAAAATCGCACATGGTTTCCGCCCCGACTTTCCTATATTTCTCACTCATCAATTTATACTTTAAATCAAATTTATGGTTTTCATTCCAATAACGCCTTAAAAATTTATCTTTCCACTCTTTATAACTTGTTGGTTCTGGAACTAAAGATGTCCACCAATGATGCGCTTTCGCTGACATTGCTTGCTCGACAACATGTAATTTTAACCTATCCGGAATGTTGTTGATCGTAAAGTAGCTTTCTAATTTTGAAATGAATGACCAAGGTTGTTCCTTAACATCCCCATGGAATTTCAAATAGCTTGGTAAAACCAACGCGGATGCGGAAGTTATTACATTTCCCTGCGCGCGTGTTAGGACTTCATTTTCCAATTGGTCTATTTTTCCCTTGATATTAGCTAACTGTTTTTCCGATTCGGACTCTTGCAAGGTTTTAAAACTCCTTAGCCCCTCTTGTATCTGCTGTTCTACCTTGTTGTCTGTCACAACCATTTTTAATTCAAGATTATCTATTTTATCGCCATGTTGTTGCGCTATATCATTCAAACATTCTAAACGCGATTCAACGTTTGTCATTTTTTCGCATTGTTGAGTTTGTAAATGTTCTAACGCGGTGACATTTTCCCGTAAAGCTACAACTTCCGAATTCATTTTATTCAAGCATTCCTTTTGTTCTTCCTGTATTTGATTTACTTGACAATTCAATGAGTCTATTTTTGAATAAATATTACTGAATTCACTAATTGTTTCGGTCCGTAATTGTGATATCTCCTCACATATGGCTTCGCGAAAATTCTTAAATTCCTGTGTTTGACTATTCATTTCTATCTTTATATTTTCAAGTTTATTTTCCAATTTAGCATTATTATTTTCTAATTTAGCATTATTAGCGTTCATTTCTGCCTTCATTTCAGCTAACATTTTAATTATTAAATTACTCGAATCCGTATTAACTACTGGAGATACCGCTACTTCCTGTTCTATTTCAACTACGTCTCGCGAAATATCTCCTTCGGGATTCATACCGGTATCCGCCATATTATCTACTTCAATATTTCGGCACGTGCTGTCTTACTTCTAGTCTCCATCTTAAATTATAATACAAATTAGAATTTTCTCTATCAAATTCCTTTCAAATACCGTCAATGAAATGGTTTTGGCTCTTTCTTATAATTACACGTTAGTTTCATATGTCAATCACGAAATTTCAGATTCCATCAGATCACTTTGTTATAATTTATAATAACTCCATTAACGTACTTCACTTTGTTATAAATTATAACAAAATATGCCCCACTTGGCGCGCCATTTTGAAATATACCATTCTCACGTCTCATCAAAAGCGTGGCTGTAATCATGTCCTGTTCCAAATTTATTAAGATTTGGGCGCCAGAAACAGGTTACATGAATTACTATCAAAGTTTTTCTATCTGATTTAACAAAAATTATCTAAACATCCAGCTAGCTTAGGTCGATGGGTCCGGATACAAATACTCGCTATCGCCTCGATAGCCGATTACCTGATCTGCCAACTATACAGTATGGCGTGGAATCTGAAATGTAATAATTATGCTTTCAACTAATTAAAAATTATGATTGACAAATGAAAAAAACTCTTTTCTTTTCCAAAGAACAAAATTCAACAATTTATTTAACTTTTAAATTAAAACAATTAATTAGATGGTCATGACCCCTTCTGAATAAATTGTCTCTTTTATACTGCAGTATTTTTTTTACCGTTTTTGCATGCCAACGCTCCGTAGTCGCTTCTCACTTGGCCGTTGTTAATTCCAAGTTCCGCTTCTCTCTTCCGGTCTTGCGCCGCCGCTGACACGTCCAGTCCACACTGCCTAAACTATCTGTTAGTCTTGTCCGACGCTCCCGGTTCCTAATCTCTCCCACCGGTTATGTAGACTATTGAAGTCCAACTGCAATGTCCGAAAATCTGAACAAGTCCTCCGAAAATCACTTCTGGTAAATTATTTCAAAGTCCGAAAACAAACTATCACTTCTCTCACAAGACAAAGTCCGAAAACAAGCTATCACTTCTCTTACAAGAAAAATACAAGTTTCACTTTCCCACTATATTGTCTACAGACGATCTTTACGCTACGGCACCCAGAGTCAGAATGTTCGATCTACACTCCACGACACCCAGAGACGGAATGTACGATCTTCACTCTACGACACCCCGAGTCAGAATGTTCGATCTACACTCCACGACACCCAGAGACGGAATGTACGATCTTCACTCTACGACACCCCGAGTCAGAATGTCCTGTTTAATGCATTTTTAAACCCTTCATGGCTCGGTAGGCGTCCATCCTTCTATTATTTCAAAACACGGCGGCAACATTAGACTATCTGCTCTTTTATAGCCAACCCGTGCGTCTCTTACAAATCCAAGTAGCCGCGACCTCAGACAGTCATTCGTTTTTGCACCAATTCCCTCTTAGGTTCTTCAGCCATCTAGCCGGCGTCCTGACGTCATCAGGGCCCGTGTATAGTTTGTTGACCTTGCCAACCTCTGCGCCGCCGTTGCTAAGGCCCATACCGCCATATTGAATCCCCATTTATCTACCCCATGTATAACTAACATCATTAAATAAAACCTATCATATTCTGGTATATCACAATATTATTATTATTATTATTATTATTATTATTAATATTAATTTAGACTTTGTGTTTGTTATAAAGCATTTGCAAACTTGGATGTTCTTGGCATTCCAATAACGTTCTATGATGCTTTTAAATCAGGACACTATTTCTTTTAATTATGCAGGGAAGTGCGTTATTCAAAATTTGAATGTGGCTAAATTATATCGACATGTTACTCATATGGAAACAAGTTGCATGGAATTTTGCAAAGATTTCTTCAAATTTATTACAGAGGTATTATTTTTCTTGTGTGTTAAAATAGATTTGAATGCTGGAAAGAAACTTTGCTTTGTCATTAAAGTATTCAAATACATTGTAATTTAAAATGTTCGTGGTTTATTGGTGGCCAATTGTGCATGAATAGCTTTCCATTGGTGACTTGAATTCGCATGTGGTTGTGGCACACATTGCCCTACTGAATATTAGGACAAGAGCCCTGTTTGGGAGCCTATGACTCATTCTTTTAGGACTTTAATGTTCTATTTAACACCTTCAGTAGAACTTATTCATGTCTGTCAGTATCCATGTTATATTCATGTTTGGCAGTATCCATGTTACTGTGAAACAATTGAAAAAGCATTTGCTTGACCGTCCGTCCGTCCTCCTGTCCGTCTGTCAGTCCGCCTGTCCGTCTGTCAGTCCGCCTGTCAGTCCGCCTGTCAGTCCGCCTGTCAGTCCGCCTGTCAGTCCGCCTGTCAGTCCGCCTGTCAGTCCGCCTGTCAGTCCGCCTGTCAGTCCGCCTGTCAGTCCGTCTGTCAGTCCGTCTGTCAGTCCGCCTGTCAGTCCGCCTGTCAGTCCGTCTGTCAGTCCGCCTGTCAGTCCGTCAGTCCGTCTGTCAGTACGCCTGTCAGTCCGCCTGTCAGTCCGCCTGTCAGTCCGCCTGTCAGTCCGCCTGTCAGTCCGTCTGTCAGTCCGCCTGTCAGTCCGCCTGTCAGTCCGCCTGTCAGTCCGTCTGTCAGTACGCCTGTCAGTCCGCCTGTCAGTCCGTCTGTCAGTCCGCCTGTCAGTCCGCCTGTCAGTACGCCTGTCAGTCCGCCTGTCAGTACGCCTGTCAGTCCGCCTGTCAGTCTGCCTGTCCGTCCGCCTGTCAGTCCGTCAGTCCGTCTGTCAGTCCGCCTGTCAGTCCGCCTGTCCGTTTGTCAGTCCGCCTGTCCGTCTGTCAGTCCGCCTGTCAGTCCGCCTGTCCGTCTGTCAGTCCGCCTGTCCGTCTGTCAGTCCGCCTGTCCGTCTGTCAGTCCGCCTGTCCGTCTGTCAGTCCGCCTGTCCGTCTGTCAGTCCGCCTGTCCGTCTGTCAGTCCGCCTGTCAGTCCGTCTGTCAGTCCGCCTGTCCGCGTGTCAGTCCGCCTGTCCGCGTGTCAGTCCGCCTGTCCGCGTGTCAGTCCGCCTGTCCGCGTGTCAGTCCGCCTGGCCGCGTGTCAGTCCGCCTGGCCGCGTGTCAGTCCGTCTGCCCGTCTGCCAGTCCTTCTGCCTGTCCGTCTGCCAGTCCTTCTGCCTGTCCGTCTGCCAGTCCGTCTGCCAGTCCGACTGCCTGTCCGCCTGCCAGTCCGTCTGCCTGTCCGCCTGCCAGTCCGTCTGCCAGTCCGTCTGCCTGTCCGCCTGCCAGTCCGTCTGCCAGTCCGTCTGCCTGTCCGTCAGTCAGTCCGCCTGTCAGTCAGTCCGCCTGTCCGCCTGTCCGTCTGTCAGTCCGCGTGTCAGTCCGCCTGGCCGCGTGTCAGTGCGCCTGGCCGTCCGTCTGTCAGTGCGCCTGGCCGTCCGTCTGTCAGTGCGCCTGGCCGTCCGTCTGTCAGTGCGCCTGGCCGTCCGTCTGTCAGTGCGCCTGGCCGTCCGTCTGTCAGTGCGCCTGGCCGTCCGTCTGTCAGTGCGCCTGGCCGTCCGTCTGTCAGTGCGCCTGGCCGTCCGTCTGTCAGTGCGCCTGGCCGTCCGTCCGTCAGTCAGGCATCCCGCTCGTCCGTTCGTCTGCGTGTCAACCTGTCCGTCCGTCCGCCCGTCCGGCTGGTTGTCCGTCTGCCTCTCCGCCCGTCTGGATGTCCGTCTGTCTGTATACCCGTGTGTCTGCCAGTCCGCCGAACTGTACATCCGTGTAGCTGCCGTCTGTGCCGCCCTACTGTATATCCGTCTGTCACCCTGCGTGTATGTCCGTCGCTCCGTTCGTCCGTCTGGCGGGTTGTGCGTATTAGTTTTCCCGTAATTTGGCGCTTGTGTTGTTCATAGACTGACAGAGACACGGACTAACGTTTTGCTTTCAGTTGGTTTTTCGGTATCAAGAACCCACAAAATAGGGATTCTAGCTACACCACGTGTTAGGGGATTTTTTACCCTTAATTTAGCAGCTTGTTTTATCCACACGGGTATCCTTCACGTTAGAGCTTAACTTTTTATTAACTGTTACATAATCTACCACTGAGTGTTGTCCCCGATTCACGATATCATTTGGCAGAATGAATCCCAATGGGAGGTTGTCCTTGATGCAGTCGATGTTGTGCAAGTCTTGCATAACGTCTATCGCACGCTCACAGTTCTGGTTGCTTTGGACAATGTTGATTAGAAATACATCAGTTTTCCAGTGGGTTTTCAATTATTCGAGACATTGGATAGTCCTTCAGGACTGCAGATAGTTCATCAAAATCTTCAAAGCAAAACAGTTGACTGCTGAACCAATGGTCAGCCCAGGAGTAGGAAATGAATGAACAAATTTTGTGCAGCCTGTTCCAGGTTTCAGGCTTCAGAATAACTGCAAGAAGGGCTAGAATGACACGATACTTCCAGCGTGCTCTGCTGATGTTTGGAATCTGTTAAAATTTCACGAAGGTGATCTCATTCCTGTCAGTGAAGTGACGGAAGACACAAATAAGGTGATAGAGAAACTTCATGTCGTGTCTCCATCTGACTGTTACCTTCATCTCAGTTTTACCTTTGCTGAAGGCTGCTTTTAATTTATCATAATTGTTCTTTAAATCCTGCACAAAGAAGTACTCGATCTTTGGTGATTTAGCTGACCATGACAACGTCGGGCACTTCGTTGTGCTTGTCGCCCGTGACAAAGCGAAGAACGCAATCCAGCACAAGATGGTAGCAACTGATGAACTTAATTTTGAGGTGACTTTCTCGTTGAACATTTGCTACAGCCGAACAACAAGGCCAGTCTTCTTGCCGGTATTGACGCTTGTTGTGTCGGCAAAAATCATCACAACTGATCCCCACAGGTTGAACTCTAATATATCCTGGGATCCTTCTGTGTTTGCTTGAGCTTTCTCATCTTTCAGTTTCATCACAGACAACTTAATTGTTTTTGCTTCATTCTTGAGGACCACAACAAGGTATTCAAAGCCATCATTGCGTTTGTCTTCAAAGTGTATGCTCCACATCTCCATATGAAGCGTGCTCACCAAGAGCTTCTTCACCTGAGCAACTCTCGTGTAGAGCCTTGTGGATTGCTGATTGACATGGGATTAGGATTTCAATGCCCCCACCAGAAAGCTGGCAGGATCTATTTGCTGCTCCGTAGGACGACACCTTTAAGCTTGTAACAAGGAGTCTTGCAATGCATGTTGGGTTATGCTTGTGCTCGTTGATGCTTCTTTCTCATCCTCCCAATGACTGTCTGCTGCCAATTACTGTTGAGGGACTCCATGTAACTTTTGAAACATTGAGATGAAGCGGAGCTGGTAAGTCTCTACCATTCCCTCCTACGCTTGGATGGGTGGATGGTCTTTGCACTAGCACGTTTGCCAGTGGAATAACCAATCTGGCCCTTGCACCCAATTTGCAGTTTGTGGAGATTCTCATCCTCTTTGCTAATCCAATCCATTCGCCTTTCACCTTGGTTATGGCAGACAGTTCATTTAGTGAATCAAAGGTTTGTTTCTTTCTGCATCACTCATATTCTTTCAGGTTTGCCAGTTTTGCACAACTGGCTTGATCAGATACGTGCGTTTCAGTTCAGTGTTTTGCTCCATGAGGCTACAAGCTCCACAGCAACCAAACCGATCATCTTCCGTTCTTTGGCAATGGAGTCAATAAATTTCAACCGTCCAATGACGTGTTTTTGGGTGCTTCATAAATTGCCACGTTGCGTCTTCTTGAAGACCCTTGAAAATGGACTACGTTCTTTGTTGAGGTTTACTTGATCTTCTCCATGTTGAAAGAGCTCTTCTTGAATGTATGTTATTTTATACACATCAACTAAAATAGAAAAGGCCTTAACATATATATTAAATACGTAACAAATTAATAAATACTTGTAGTAATGTTGATACCAAATTTTATTAGTACATAAAATTTAAAAACGGTTTGTGCGATACCTTTTTGAATATTTAAATAGAATATACATCATTTTAGTCATGAATATGCAAAAGTTCATCCACTTGTACTACAAGAAATAATTTTTGAGAAAAAAATGAAAAAGTCATTACCCTATTCTGCACATCTTTGTCCGCGGCAATCCTCCGGTGCGGCACTCACCATTCTCTTGTGCACGGAAGGGAAGAGGGAACACATGGTTCTCGCAGTGAGCACCACCTTCTCGTTGCCGTCTGGAATTTCGGCTTTCTTATTCTAGAAGATGGCACTGTTGGCCTTGTTCGTTATCTTACTAACCAATATTAAGTTCGTGCGCAGTTTAGGCATATTCAGCGTGTCTTGCAAGTTGATCAGTGATCACTTTTACGTTCCCACTCGCTTTTGTCGTCGTTGAGACAAAACCTTTTCCCGTCCTTTCCAAACATGCATTGTTGACCAGTTTTTCCATACCCTGTTTCGTTAAGAGCTTTGAATCATGGTACATAACTAACGGGATGGATTTTTGGCACACTCTGACAGTTCACTCCCTGCAGGATGTACATTTTGTTGACGGCGATTCCTTGCAGATGCCTCTTCACAGCCTCTTCACAGCCTCTTCACAGCTCCACTGTTCAATCTCCTCCGACGTGCCTTTGCTGCATGTTGAGATATAGTGTGTTAAAAATAGCATAACAAATAAATTGCTTCATTTGGTTTTATGTGCATTGAAATCGGCTAAGGATGGGATATGCCAATTAGAAGCAAAACGACCCGTGTTAAAACAATCTTCCACTACAGTATTATAATTATTTTTAAGAAACTGAATGTATAACCTTTTTTGTGGGTATTTTGTAAATTCCCACGTATGAAAATAAGCAAACCAACAAACTAGTGTTATTTTTAACACTAGAATGTGTTTCAGAAGCAAAGCTAGCACTTTGTCTTGTTCAGCCATTTATTTAACCAAGATCACACAATAATATTTACAATATAATTTAATGGAATGAAGAATGAAGAACACAAAAATTACATAAAATAAATAACTCATATTATACCCAATTCAAGATGAACGGTCACTTGGTGTTCTAAATGTAAAAACTGTGACTATTTAGAGAAGTAGGACTGCATGCCACCACAGAATTAATTCAATCAAAAGGTATTATATATATTTGTAAATGGTCGTCTCCACATAGTCATGGTTTTTACAATTAGAATAACAGGTGAGCTGTCATCTTAATTTGGGCATAGGATAGTTACTTATTTTTTGTAATTATTGTATTCTTCATTCCATTAACTAATACTCTAAATATCGTTTTCAAATGTAGCACCTAATGAGGGTCACAGAAAAATCTCTAAAATGTTGTGAAAAAATGTCTATTTTGTGAATTTTATAAAGTTTTCAAATTTGAATAAGATTATGAAGTAAATGAGATGACAGAATTTTGATAATTTTTAATTATGGTTGACCAAAATTTAAAAAGAGATTGGAAAATATAGTTCCTTTTACATGTATAGAAAAAGTATTGAAATGTTGTGGAGAATAATGCTAATTTGTTACCAGAAAACAGGTTTTGTCGAACCAAATACTTCTTGCCCCCTTACATGTAATAAGTTACTTTCTCCAACACGAAGTGTAAGAATCCATATTTTGAGGGTCCTTGATATTGAAAAAGTGATTTGTTTCAAAACTTCTGTCTGATTGTCAGTGAATCACATCCCACTGTACTAGGGATTTTCATGAACATTGCTATTTCCCCATATTGATCTGGCTGATGTTGCAGCCTGTAAAACATTTTTAAAATGTTCTCAAAAATGACAGCTTTTTTTAAGTTTTGCTTCAATAAAGCAACATAGGCCCATAAAAAAGGAATTAGGTCCATCTTTTATTAAAACCTCAGAATTTTTAAAAATTCCATAAACTTAAAATTTATTTCACCACCCTCCACCAATTACATTATTCGAGATGGTAATTGGTTTCTTCATGTTCTTCGAAATATGACCGTCAAATGTTGTGTACAATGTTTTTGAAAATGTGATAATGTTTTGCATATGTTTTGGTGAAATAGAGGTAATAAAGAAAAACAAAATAGTCTCAAAATATACCAGTTTTTTAGTACAAATGTTTTGCTCAAATGGAGTGAAGTTTGCCTAATAATATGGCTTTAGTCTTATTTTCTAAAAAATCTTTGGACTTTTGAGAATTCCCTTGGTAAAGTTGTTTTCAAGTTTTCATTACACCTTTAGTTGTGAAGCTGGAGATTTTTTTTTGAGGCTGCAATATCAGCTAGAACAATTGGAAAATAATCTCATGAACATATTTCTGAAAACATAGTTTTATGAAATTGTATGTCAAAATGTGTTTGACAGCAATTGGCCTCAGTGTATAAAATGATACATTGATTTTCCTTCAATATATTTTTAAAAAAATATTCTCGCAGATTAGAATGTCCAAGTAAAAATTTATTTTGACTTTTGAGATAGTTAACTTTGGAAATTTGTCATTGTAAAGATTTGAGTTTTTAATATTTCAGTTTTATAAGCAATGTTTTGAAAAATAGATGTGAATAATTTTATAGTTAAAAACCTGCATCACCAGTGTGTCACATTCTTTCTTCACTTCTTTTTTGTGATTATCTCTTTGCAGAGCATTAAGACTGAATTGGAAAGAAGAGCAGAAGCTGAATTGGCAGCAAGGAATAATCCTCAATCTGCAGTAGTGGCTGATGCTCATGGAGGGATACAGAATGAATTAGCGAATAATGATCAGAGCCCGTTGCACAGTGCACTCACCAACATATGCGTTATAATTGGCTTTGCTGCTTTTGCATATACTGTCAAATATGTTTTACGAAGTATTGCCATGGAATGAGTAATGGTAAGTAAATGGTTGGAAAGTATTTGCTTGGTGTGGAGAATTCTTTTAATTGATTTTACTTGATTCTGGGTTTGACAGATGCCCTGATTTGAAATGCAATCTCTTATATCCATTTGTTTTGAACTTTACCCTGATCCTAATTGACACTGTCTTTCTGTCACTTTGATTGTTTCTTGCTATGAAAAAGTTTTTCCTCGCTGCAGATTAGATTACATGTAAAATTCAATTAACTTAATGATGCATTTCACTGGTTTCGGAAGTCTCTGAACATATTAACTATTCAGATTTTCTTGCACTAATTTTTTTCAGTACCAGCCGGATTTTTTAATGAAAATTTTCTGTTTGCGTAAAAGAGGCCTGGACAACTTGAACTCGCATGAGATCTACTTTTATAAATAAAAGCCAAAATGATTGACCAGAGCCCATTTGAATGTTATTAGGAAGGGAGGGTCTTTGTTTTTTACAAAACAAATTATGTTGAAACATTTATTTATCCAAGTTTGCATAAGCATTACTACAAAATGAATCCTTAAATTTTCTAATTAATATGATGTCTTTGCGTATCATGCACCAAATCTGACATTTAGGTGTACCATTAGTAAGAGAGAATTATAAAGCAGAGTGACACAAATATATGCTGCAATTGACTCATTGATCATGTCTACCTTGTTGCCCAGGCCTGGTGTGTAACATTGGGTAAATCTGTCATGTTTAACGAGTTCAATGGTTGAAATTATAACTTTTTGCCAATACATATTGTGGTTAGTAGTGGAAATTCGTGACTGCTAGTGTTCAGTTATTTTAATATAGTTGCTGATTTCTTTACTTCTATTTTGTGTTTTCAAGTGATACTGTTTGATTGTTTCTTGTGTGATGAATGAATGAATATTCTTCACAATAAAACTGAACTTTGGACTGATGTTTACTTGTTAATGTTTTTTGTAACAATATTTTGACAATAATTTCCTATTTCCAGCAATTGTCTTTTGTGGATATTAGAGGACTCCAGTCTTTTGTATTATACTCTGCTTCTGATGAGTACGTAATGCAACATGAAGCACTTCCTTGGGAAAAGAATCTGAAGAGTCACAAGTGTTGGTTCTGTGCAAAATAAAATAAAATCATTATCAGAGGGATTCTCCAGCTTTGTGATATATTGCTTCTAGTTATCTATCATTACATCTCTTAAATCTCATGTTTAATTTTTTGTGGATGCTGTTAGGGACTACCCATAAAATATTCATTAAATTTTTCATTTTCGTCTTCTGTAAGCAAAGTAATTTATACATTGTACTAAATTGTGGCAAATCTTGGTGTTATTCAGTGCTGTAGTCGATATTACATTACTTTTGATAAAATGATGAAGTATTTAATTGGCTTTTGTAGTGCTGTACGTACAAATGGAGAACAAATAATATATTTTTAATGTGTAGAAAGCTGGATAAAGTGGATAGTTAGTTGCAAAATATTTATTTATAATTGGGAAACGTCATCATTCCAATATTTTCAGAATGATTTTTAAAACATATCTCAATCTCTCTCCAGTGGTAAAATGTGTATTGACACATTTGACCGTGGAGAAATGTGTGTGCAATTTTTACACATACATCTTCATTTGAATCTTCTATGGTTATACATTTGCACAGCATAAGTTACATAAACTACATTGTTTGTTAGGAAATGGACCAAAGGCTACATTTTGAAATGAAAATGTGATTGTAAAGTATGATTCTGCCTATTTGCTGGGCTTGTGATCAGCTTGTTAAGTTGAATATGGATGCCAGTAACTTCCATTAACATTTGCCTTATTGACATGTAGAAATAATCATTCACCTTTGTTAATTTTTCATCCTGCACTTATGTTTCATAAAGGGAATATTATTAAAATCATTTCTTCAAAAAATGTACAGAATTCAAATCACAATTGGGTAGCAAAGGATGTATAGATAATTACATTACCAGTAATCTTAGGATTTGTCAAAATGCAATCAAGAATTTTTTGTTATTTTAAAGATAATAGAAGTAATATTTTATACCAAATCTCACTTCTCTGGGAGTAAGTTTGTACATATACTCCTCTTTAGATCATCAATGAAGTTAAATGGTACTAAAGTGGGTCTTTACTGTATTATAAGTTGTTCCATACAGAACTGTGTCCACTTTTATTTTCTGTATATGTTACTGAAATAAAATGTGTTTCTGAAATTCAGCTGCTTTATTTTTGTAAATTTATCATTTAGATCCATCTTTAAAATGCTTTGATATTTCTAATGATTATTTTTGCCTCTTCTTGGCCTCGCTTCATACTATATTCTGAGACGCTTAGTCTGTTATCAACACATGTGCATTCTGCTTAAGCAGGCAAATTATGATACTGCCGTCTTGCACAGAAATTTTTGGATATCCGGATACTTTGGCAGCAAGGTGCACGAGTTTCTTCTTGAATTAATAAATGAAAAAATAATTATTTTTTATAAAGTATTTATTATTTAATTTTTAATTTATATATATATTTTTACATTAGTATTTTGACTGATGCAATAAATGAACTACATATACACAGTTTTCTCAATTTCACAAAGTAGAAAATTGACAAATTTCAGATAATTGTTAACATTACAATGTTGAGTACAGAGTACTTCAGGTGGTGAGAATAATGCAATGAAATCTTTCTGTAAAGGGGGTGGATCCTGAAAGAATTTCAGAAGACAACCATTACATTTTGACCCCCCTCTCCTCCATGAATTTGTGTAAGGAAAAATTTACTTGGTTTAAATTTTGTCTTAAAATGTTCTCTTGCTCTTACCAGGAATACTAATTTGGGTTTGAATGGGAACTGCAAAATTTTTTTAAAAAATGTACATGATCTTAATGAAAGAACTCGCTATGGAGAATAAATTTTATATGAAGGCAAAATCTCTATTTGCAATTTTGTAATTGGAGGAAGGCACCAAAGAAAATTGCAGTGGTTCTTGAGGAAATTTTGCCAATGTCGGGAGGGTTTTGTGTAAAGTACCGCCAAATTTTGAAAAAAACTCGAGTCGAGCCAGTTCAACTGGGAATATCCATTTTTGGAAAAACTCCTATGCATGGTTTAGGCAATAGTCGTGTTCATAGACGGGCTGACATTTTGCAAAAAAAACTACTTAATCGGTATCAGGGGACCCCAAAACGTGTATTTCCTTTGAAATCTAGAAATCGATTATCCGCCGTTTGTCCGAACAGCATTCCCTATACTACGTATATTACTCTGTATATACGTATGTGTACGGGAAAGTAACAGAAGAAAGCTCTGTTCAAAAAATCAAGTGATCATGATGCGCCTAATGCTGGAAAAGGGGAAGAAAAGCTGAGGAAACCGTGATTAGTTCCGAAGAAGTGAATGCTGATGATGCGTGTACCTTCTGCGACGAGCTGTAGACAAATTCCAAGGGGGGTGGGGGGGTCGAAAGCTGTATAGAGTGTCGTACATGTGAAGGTTCGGCACATCAAGCTTGTCCCAATGCTGATGAAGGGATAATACGTTTATTTGTGACTTTGTGCGTGGTTTCGGCCCTATTTTGTTCCTGTACAAACTAGAATGTTAATACAGGGTGGCCAGCGAACCTGGAATCCTTGAAAACCGGGAATTTGATTTGAAAATCGGGATTTTTCGTTTTTTTTCTGATTTACTGATTTTCCAACTTTTAACACGAATTCACATACGTTATCGCATTCATTAACGTGCATGATTCAACTCGATAGACGATAATGGCGGAAGTTAAAATCGAAATATGTACGAAAAAATCTATAAATATATGCTTTAGGATTGCGAAGTCCGTGACAGGCGATGTCAGTCCAATATCAGACAGTACGATGTCAAATATTGCCGCGTGTATATACATACATCGGTTTTTCTTTCTTGGCGCGGGGGGGGGGGTGTCAACAAAATGGAATATCTCACGGTCACTTATTTCGCGTCGTTCCCGGTTGTGCCGTTAGGAGTCGCATGATCGCGACTGTATAGAGCAGTGCTGGCGATCACCCACTTACTGGTCGTGAAATTTGACCACATAATGTGTTAGGACTTATTTACTACATATTTTAGGATTTTCCCCCATTTTTGAATCAAGGCTTTACAATACGGATTTTTTCTGTTAAAAAACCGCCGGTTTTTTGTGTGTGTGCGCGTGCGTGCGCGGGTGCGCGTGCGGGTGCGCGCGCGTGTGTGCGTGCGCGCGCGTGTGCGCGCGCGCGTGCGTGTGTGCGTGTGCGTGTGTGTGGCGCACGTGTATGTGTGCGCGCGTGTGCGTGCGCGTGTGTGCGTGCGTGTGTGTGCGTGCGTGTGTGCGCGTGTGTGTGCGTGCGTGTGTGCGCGTGTGTGTGCGTGCGTGTGTGTAGCATTACGTTACGTCCTCTATACTACGTACATGTTTAAGCCGTATACCATTGAGAAATTGCTGACAAATAAGAATGTGTAGTGAAGCTTTTGAGTACCTATTTTATTAAGCAGGAGGTGAGTAAATATAGCAGCAGGCGCTTACATGTTTTCAATCCATATAAAATGTGTTAAGTATAAAAAACTAAATCCCTGTTTTGAAAAAATCTGGAACTATTGAAACTTAATTCAAATTGATGTGAAAACTATTAACAACCTAAATATTATTACTATTTTTTTTAAATTGTTGTGTTGCAAGATCGATTAGGTATGTTATCTTCAAAATTTTAAAAATTAAGATATCTGCAATATTTCAAGAAAATATGAAGATATATGAATACTGAAAATCTTTTATTGAAAATGGAAATCTTTCAATGTTATTAAGCGTTCTTTTCCTATTCCCTTGTAATTAATCAAAATTAATTATCATATTTTAGTAATCTTGAAAATAGAATTTGGAAGACAGAAAGTCCACAGTTATCCTCGTTAGGACTCATGTCCACTGCGAAATGTCTATTTTCAAAAAATATTCGTACTTGCGTGTTGAAAACTAATATTATTCTCGGCAGAATCGACATCGTTCCAAAAGTGATGTAAGGAATACGACACCTCAAGCCCTGCTTTGACATCTGTCCAGAGATCTATTTTCCGGCTGAACAAGTAGTTTCTTCAACATTTCAAGCGGAGTCAAATTATTAATCAATAACAAATATTTCCTAGAAAAAACAAAAATATCAGAATTTTCTTTAAAACTCATTTTTGTACAAAATTGTGTACCTTACTCCAAGATTGCGAGAGAAAGGTGCGCGAGAAACATAGTTTGGTTCAGTAACGAACGGGAAACTAGTGGTGGTAAAACAGCACGTATTTTCACGCAAAAGTACGCGAAAAGTATTCAAATTTTCGAAATATTGTAAATGACCTTATTACAAAATCTATCTTTAAGGAACATATTTCATTAAGGAAAAATCTTTATCTCCAGAAATGTAGGCCTAGTTGTAGGAAGTCGCCGAAAAAGATTTGCATTTTTGCAATTTTCGAGAACTCGGGGTTTTCAACGAATATGAGATCTGTACCATTCTCTTAAACATTCTTCACACAAACACACAACAAAATTTAATCCATGCTTTTGAAAATGTACCAGGAACTTCATGTACAGTACCCCACCCCCAATCAAAATATCGGATTGATGTTCAAGGGGCCGCTACATCACCCAGAACGATCGAGTAATATCAATTTTGGATTATGCAAACTTGTTCTTTTTACTTTCTCGCCTTACGAATACTTCGTAAGAAGAGAAAGTTATGTAATCGTGCGCCGGAAAACGAGGAATTTTCGCCAGAAAAACTCTTATAGCAGGGTCTAGTAACGAAAAAGTGGATAAAACCTGTTGCTAAATTTAGAAAAAAAAATCATCTATCTCGTGGTGTAGTCAAAATCCATGATTTGTAGCTTCTTGATACTGCAAAATCGATTGACGGCAAAACGTCCGTCTGTGGTCAATGCTAGCGCCTAAACCGTTCGGCCGATTTTCTTCAAAATTGATATTCCCCGATCGTTTTTACTCGTCTCAAGGCCTCTGGAATTTGAAACAGATATTTTAGTATTTGAGGGTACTTTACATGAAGCCCATTTTGAGATTTTCAAAGTTAAAAGAAAAATTCTCCAAATTTTTTGATTATATTTTGTTGTTGAATAGTGCGAAGAACGTTGAAGGGAATGACGTAAGTATCATTTTCCTTAGTAGGCCCAATTTTTTCGAAAATTGCAAAAAACTGTTTAAAAACTGCAAAATTGAAGATAGCGATTTTTACTTCAAAGTCGGTTGTACAAAATTAGCACTTTAAATAAGGTCATGTACCATTTTTTGGAAAAAACGATTAGTTTTTGCGTAAATTGCGATTCAAATTTACAAAAAAAAATACAATCCCTAACCGTTCCGAAATTGTTATTACTTTCTCGCCTTACGAATACTTCGTAAAGCGGTTCACCGCTGCCTTTCTTGGTCATGTTTGAAAGACATATTTTTCGCATGTTGACAATTACCGGCTCCTAATGATAGAACCGATACAGTTACGTTTTGACTAAAATATAAGTAATTGCGATAAAAGTACTGGAAATGTCTGTAGGCCCTATATATTTGTTCAAATGTTTAACTTTTAACGATTTTTTTACTTCTCTTCTTGGATTTGTAAAGCGTATGTGCCATCGTATCAATTGTTTCTTTATCATGCATTTACCATTTTATAGGTCGGTTCTATTCTTTCATGGCTCTGTTCAACACAGGCGGTGTTGGTGTGGCGTAGTGGTATAAGTGCCGGTTCGTTGACTTTGAGTATCGGATGTCGGGTCTCGGTATGGACAACGTTTGCTTGTATAATACACTTTTGCTGGTTTGTGAAGTTGTGGAATAGCAATAAGGACCGTATAGAAGCAGAGCGAGAAAGTATGTGCGTTGGAAGCACCACTAGTTTTTTAATGCAAAAGGAGAGTGGTGCAACCATGTTTACGTCGCAACAACTCAAGCGAACATAGGTGATAAACCTTGAATCGTACCATCAGCAAAGTGAAAAGATTTCATCTTAAAGCTGGCAAGTGCATAACGCTGTACAGTCAACCTACTGCCGATTAACACGGAAGTGCAGATACTTATTGACTCACCCTAGTTCTTCGGCCATTGAGAACGTTTTTCCTTCCGTTTCGTCGTATCGGGAGCCGCCAATCAATCTATGCACTCTCCCCCTCCCCACACAGAAACAGAACTTTCCCAGACGTGCGTCAACGTACTGCCGATTCAAATGAAAGTGCAGATACTTATTGACTCGCTCTAGTCCTTCGGCCATTGAGAGCGTTTTCTGTTCCGTTTCCTCGCATTGGGAGCCGCCACTCAATCTATGCACTCTCTCCCCTCCACACACACACACACACACACACACACTCAGACACAGACATTCTCCGCAGCCCGCCGCCCCTACCCTTGCCCCTGGGACCACATGTGCGCGGGTTCATAGTTCATCTCATTACGGCGCGCGCGGCGAGGGCGGGCGCTTCATTAGCGGCCCAAGGAAGGAAGTGGGCGGGGCCGCGGAGGACCCTTTCTGGACCATAAACCGCGAGCGGGTCGCGAAACAGCTTCGGCGGCGCCTGCGCCTTCGCTTCCGCGCCTCCGTCTCGGTCTCCGCCTCTTCCGCCGCGCCGCGCCGCGCCGCGCCGCACCGCCACTCTGCGGAAAGGTTCTAGCGACCTTTGTCTGCTGAAGACTGCAGACACCGTTGTTCCAAGTTTTGGCAAACTCGTGATTTTATAGTTTTTTGCGTTCAACTAACAGTAAAAATGTTTATTTATTTCAATTATAATAGAATAAATATGGTCTGTACATGAATATTATTATTATTAAATATACAATTTCAATTAACTGACGTCATTTATTGATACTGAAAGATCTGTCAATAAAACTGAATATATTGCAGTAGTAAATTTTAAACTATAAAATCGAATTATAAGTGCTATTTGATCCCACATTGTATTTGAGTTAGTAAATCTAACAATTATATTGCAATATTTCATGTATTATAAATGCTATCCATCTGTATATAAACACGAAACATTATATATACACCAAACTGTTTTGAACAAGAATTCTTTTGACACCCTTTGCTCCTTCTAAAATTAGGTTGCCTGTAGTCTCACTGAGATCAAAATTATAGAAATCTCTGCCTAAAATAACATATTTGTTGTCGTGACGTTTCGCTTCTGTTAATGACGTTTTCTGAACTACGATTTTATCAGCCTCGTCGTGTATCAGAGCTAGTTTGAACTGCCCTGAATGAGGTTTCTAATTTGCGTGCACCTTGCCTCATTCCGTGACAAAGTTGAATTTTTTTGTAACGTTTCGGGGTGGGTAATTAGTTGTAGATAATGGAGAGAACAATTTGTATCATGATGTCATTACGAATGTTCTTTCGTGCATATTTTCGTAATGTGAGAGCATTGAAGCAATTAGAAGATAGTGAATTAGGCCTCTTACAGACTACTGTATTTGTTCTGAATCGTCTCCTGTTTTATTTCAGTAGTATATCTTCCCTTCGCGGCTCTCACTCGCAACCAGTCTTTTTAAATTAGGGCTCTAAAGAAAGAGGAAAGAGAATTTACATATACAGTTTTTACTGTTGTTTTTTTTTGACAAATAAATAAATAAATAAATTTCACTGAGACGTGGCGAATTGCACTTTGACTTAAAAAACATGAAGGATTTATTTTAAAAAACTGATCAAAATATTCTTGTAAAATGCAACCCGTAACGCACGTCAGGATTTTTGAATTGAAATCGTTAAATAACTCCTAAACGAAGCGTTCTAAGCTTTAAAAACTAAAATTTGGAGGCCAAAGGCTTCAGAGCAACGTTCCTCAAACCGTAATCGTACAGGATAAGATCTTCTTGACCATTATTTTACATTTTTATTGATTCGACGCTTCTCGATTCTACTCCACCTGTTCAGAGCCTGTAGAATCTGCAACTATGTGAAATTACTAATTACTTGATATTCTATGCGATTGAATTACACGGGTATACCTCTTTGCTCAATTTGTTGCAGTTGAACGACAACCTTTTGGAACTATATTTGCATACCACACTGGAAATATATGAAGAAAGGTATTTTGGAACACTTTTTTCGTGAACTTAAGTCTTCATCGGTGGTCATAAAAAATGACAATTCTCAAAATTTTCATTTTGTAGGACGGTTTACTTTTGAGTCGTTTATTTCGCGGTCAAACAAGTGTTATACTCTATATACCGACTATGTTGTAAATATCATCTCCTATATTATTTCAGTAGCATACCTTCCCTTTGCGGCTTTCACGCGCAACCCATCTACATAAATGAGGTCTTTAAAGAAAGATAATTTAACGGAGACGTGACGAATTGCACTTTGACATTTAAAATATGAAGGATTTGTTTAAAACCACATCTAAATATTCATGTAAAATGCAACCGGCAACGCACGTCCAGATTTTTGAACATATGTCGTTAAATAACTCCTAAAAGAAGCGTTCTACTGCCTTCAAAGAAACGATGCTCACATCACAATCTACAGGATGAGATCTTGACCATTCTATTTTTGCTGGTTCGACGCTTCTTCATTCTACCGCACCGGTTCTGAGCCTATAGAATCTGCAACTATTGGAAATTACTAAATACTTGATATTCTTTGCGGTTGAATTACACATGTGTACCTTTTTGCTCGATAAAATAATAATAGTTTTGTATTGACAAGTGTGTCTTATATTGTTATCAATTACAAAGCGGCATACAGAACAAGTGACGGAGGATAAAAGGGTCTTGAAGAAAATTATATATTACAGGCTTCATATGATTATAGAAAAAGAAGGAAGAGAGTGGGGTATAGAATGCGAAATTTCTCTCACGGGTGCGTTAGTATTATCTCAAACTATTTCTTCTACACCAAGAAATATACATTCTAAGTTTTCGTATTAAAATCCCTTGGTATATTTTTAAAGCAAAAAATCGAGCATAACAAAAAGAAAACATGTCACTACACCGTGAATTGTAGCCGAATGCGTAAATCAATGGAGTAGTTTGTATAGGAATGAGAACAGCTCTTAAAATCGCACCAATATTGTTTTTAGCGGGAAGTCCATAAAGACGACTGTATCCTAAAAGCTATAAAAATAAAATTCGCCCCCTAACGGCTCTGTTGGAATAGAACATTGTATTGGGCCATAACAAACACACTCAAATGTTTGAATAGATCGGTGAAAAGTCGGTCGTACTAAAGGGTGGACAACATAGTTATATCCAACCGCATTCCTTTTGCAAACAGAGAAGGCTGTGGGCCAGATGTTAAATGTTAAATTTCTCACCAGCATAAATCTTTGTGAGTTCACTTACTCCTCTTCAAAATATTTCACTCTTCAGTGACATCCTCAGAATTCACTCCACGTAGGAAATACACTGTTGCTGTTCTTGTACGTGGTTCTGAAAACCGAGAGGAGGGGCTTTGAAAGTATCATGTTTCCATCATTACAAATCTGGAATTAAATTATTCAGTTATTTGTCGCTTCAAAGTGACATAACATAATTTATTTGATTCTCCATAAAGGAAAAGTGTGTCAATTCAATCATTCGAATCGTTAGAAATTGCGAATACTACGAGGGACTGGTTGGTCCCCCGACTGCCAGGCGCTCGTGGTGTACACACATGAAGCAAAAAATTCAATATAGGGGAGAGTTGCCTTTATTGACCCACTTTTCGTAAAAAGTTTTTCACATACCAATAAATGTTAACTTGTACTAACACAAGTGCAATGTGTGTTTATCTTTATCACAACTTTTAATAAATTTTCAAATCCGAACAGATCTCAGCCACTTTATGAAGAATAAAACAACACACCTCTACAAAAGTTCAATTTAGAAAACTGATTTCCCAGATCGAACTTCAGATGTTTAAATTAACAATGTTTTGATATAAAATGTGTTTAATGAACATACAGTATGGAAAAATACAACTCCCTCTAAATAGTGCACCCTCTAAATATTGTTAAAAACACATTATTTCTTATAGAAAGGCCAGCCAGCCAGAAAAAAAGTTTTCAGAGGTTAATCGGACCAAAAAAAATTTCGACCCACCCTAATATCAACTTACATTGCTTTGTGCAGAATCGTTAGCAATGAAGCCGAAAAAATAACTTCACAACGTACAAAAACTGAAAATGATCCAATGACTCTAATATACTTGATGAAACATCACTATTTTCCGCGGAGTGGACCAATTTTCACTATCTCCGATTTGTTGGATTAATCTCCGCCCCGAATAGCAGAATAACTATTAAAATACCAGAAAATTTCACGAAAAATAATTCTAATAAAACATTAATCTAATGTGTAAAACTCAATTGTTTGATGGTTCGTGCTTAACGTGCTGCCGTACCAGGCATTCAATTGCCATAAAAATGTGCCAACTTATTGCTTGCACTTGCGGGAAGAACATAGGCATACTACGAGGGTAAGTCAATAAGTATCTGCAATCAATTTTTATAATTTATTACAGGAAGAATACACAATTTTTACTGATATTTTTTTAACACAAATCACCCTTCTTTTCAATGCACTTTGCTCACCGTTGCACAAGCTTTCCGATACCTCCTGAAAAAAGGTTTTTGAATGTGCAGCAAGGCACGTTATGCACCACTTCTTTGAACTGTTGATTGGAACAGAATCGACGGGCCAAACAGATGGTAATCCGACGGGGCGAGATTGTGCATATGGTTTGCCATTTCATTAAGTCACTCGTCTGTTATTCAGGATCAAGACACGCAATTGTTCAATATTGGGATCAGTTGAGGCTGTAACTGGACGACCCGTTCTTTCTTCTTTCTTGACGCTCGTTCGACCACTTGTAAACTGTTCTGGTAACTGGCAAACACTTCTCTGCGGCAAAACATTGTCCCCGCATTGTGCTGAAAACCTGGTATGGGTTTCCGCCCCTGGTACACTTTCAAACCTTAAAAGCGGATTACGAAACGCTCTTCTTGTTTGGTGCAGAGAGACAGAGCTGTAGCCATCATTACACCACAACAGCGCAAGACAGACTGATAAGATAACGCTGAAACCTCCTACAGGCGAAGACAACGGTCCCATCTAATGGTTAGGGAGCACACAAAGCCATAGAGCAAAACCATAGACTAAGGATGTCTTTACTCTATGGCAAAACTAAAGACAATTAGAGCAAAACTGCAGATACTTTTTGACTTATCTACGTACAATTGTTGTAACTCCACTAGATGGGGCTAGAGCGCATAACGGCGTTTCAGTTAAATGCAATTCCCAATTCACGTGAGCTTCATTGTTGCTGGGCGTTGCCGTGTGCCGTCGGGCAAGGTCGAGGAGAACATGAGGAGCATGCGGCGCAAGTTAATGAGAGGAGAGAGAAAAAGAGGGACAAAGAGAGAGGGAAAATAGAAAGAGGGAGAAATAAAGAGAGGAAAATAGGGAAAGAGGTAAATGAAAAGAGGGGTGAATAGAGAGAGATAGGGAAATGAGAGAGCGGAAAAAGAGAGTGGGGGGAAAAGAGGCACAGAGAGAGGAAGAAGAGACAGAGAGGGAGAAAAGAGACAGATGGGAAAAAAGAGACAGATGGGAAAAAAGACAGATGGAAAAGAGAGAGGGTGACGAAAATGAGAGAGGAGGAAAAAGACGGAAAGAGGGGAGAAGAGAGGGGGAGAGGAATATTTCCTCAATTGTTTCGTTTGCGGCAGCAACGCGCTGGGTACCAGCTAGAGGGAAAATACAGAAAGATGGAAATAGAGGGGGGAACGGAGAGAGGGAAAAATAGTGGAAGAGAAGGGAAATGAGAGAGTGGCAAGAGACACGGAAGGAAGAAGAGACACGGAGGGGAAGAAGGGACATGGACGGGAAGAATAGACACGGAGAGGAGAAAAGAGACACGGAGGGAGAAAAGAGACATAGATTGAAGAAAGAGACAGCTGGAAAAGAGAGGGCGGGGAAAACGACAGAGGGGGAGGGAGAGAGGAGAAAAAATGTAAGGGGGAAAGAGAGGGGTAAAGGAATATTTCCTCAATTATTTATTCTGCGGCAGCAACGCGCCGGGTATCAGCTATTATAGATATACACACATACATACCAACATCCAGTTTTATATACATAGAAGATAAAAAAATATTATTTTAACTAATCCCTCCTTTTTCCTTGATCTATTGAGTAAATACTGAGATAACCGTTTGTTCGGCTCCTGAACTCTAAATGTTGCTGTTCTTTTCAAGGTTACATACAATTTTACTGTACTTTCATGTTAAATTAATTAATTAATTAATAATCTCGATATTGCCAATGGGTAAATATTGTAATATTGCTTAGCGTTTATTTAGAAGTAGACGTGGATCCAAGTAATTACATTGAACATAATATCAGAGTCAACTTAATTTCATATAGATTTCTGCACGTTTCTGACGCCCGTTATAACGGAGTAAGGGTACCCAAGACCCAAATATACAAAAAGTAATGGATATTAAAAGGCCTCGAATTGCAGATTACAACTTAAGAAATATAAATCAATAGACCGTTTCGGAGGCATGAAATCCGGGTTTTAGTAGTGTAGGATGGCATCGATTTCGTTACGCACGATAGTGAGCAGTGTTGCAATGTCATGAGTGTTGCGGATTTTATGTGCGTCTAGCAATTTCTTTATAGCATAATAACAAAATTATCAATTCCTCACGCAAGTTTAAGTTTTGATACTATCTTGAGAGATTCCCTACCCAGGAGCAGTAGTACTGGGATTTGTTTCAAGGGATTCTTACTACTTGTACAAACCGCCATCTTTTCTTTGCGTGTAAAATATTCTAGATGAAGTCGTATTTTTCGAGTTCATTTCGTATATTCCGCGAAATTCCGCACTTTATAAATAATTGTTTTAAAAGTCGCAAATACGTCATAGAAGAACCCAACTTCGAACGGACATCCCCAAAACTGTGCGATACAAGGATTACAGACCAGATACTAAGTGAGAGTAAATCGTTATAATATTGCTGAGCATTAATATTAAATTGCACAGAAAATCAAAGTGCCCCTTTAATTTCTTCGTGTCTTTTCTGCACTTTTCTGACCATCCATGTTATGGAATGGGAGCACTCAAAAGAACTATATCTTCAAAAATGTAAAAGACATTTCAAAGAGAACACTTATAGAAGAATATTTTGAAGGTTTCTATTTAAGAAGCATAATTCGGATAACACCTGACCCCATCTGTCCCCCAACTGTCTCCCAATTCGGATAACCCCTGACCTGTCTCTGTTCATTTCCCCATATATCCCAATCTCCCTCTCATCTGGCCCCAAAACCCGTATCCCCACAGAACTCATACGTGCTCACAAAACGTATGCCTCTTGGGACCCAAAAACCTGGAATTAAGGGCCCTCGCATGCATTACGTAAGTGCAATTGTGTGTTGCGTTAGTATGTTTTTTGACATAATGATCAAACTTTTTTAGGGGGTGCACAACTGAGGTATAATATCCTATCTAGCTGCAGCACACCTAGTTTTGTGTCATTGGTTTTCTTATAAAGAGATAAAAATCATCATCTACCCTTAACGTATTATAGAGAGTAAATAGATCATTTAAGTAACATAGTTATTACATTAGATAACAATCAGTAAGGGAAGAGACAATTTAACTGATTTTTGTAATAGGAATTAAATAACCTTCACCCTTTTTATAGTGTACACGGAATAACGAGCCATGACATTCTAACGGTACCCGGTTTGCTCCAGTGTCGATGACATTAAGTGCATACCGCTGTCACGTATTTCCGGCGGACCGATAGAGTAGCGCGATATCCTTAGAACAGCAAGCGTGAGCGATTGCTTAATGGAATGCTTATCTTAGCACACCATTCCTTTTCATTTCAATACACCCACCCGAAACATCTGCATTGGCGATCGGTGTACTGACAGAAGGAAACTGTCCATTGAGACGGATGGTCGCCCAATGACGTTGCTTGAAGTCACCTTGACGACGCTGAGCGCGCGGGCGAATTCAGAGGAAGCTCCGACGCGTCCTGTCGTGCGCGGCCTGGCGATGAGCCACTCGGAGCGAAAGTCCCTCATTGCCCTTGCCGGAAGCGTCGCGGGTAGGTGTATTTTTTTTTAATTTTATTTTTATTTTCTATACTGCTAATTTACAATCTGTTCACATGGAACAATTAATAAATTGTATACAAGAAGTAACAAAAAAACTAAAGAGTAAATCTAGAACAGCTCACACTTAAGTCCTATACACACGTTCACTATTGTAGAACATGTTCACTAATTGTTGATTCGGGTGATAGCTCAGTCTCGTCTTATGCCTCTTACTTTGCTCGGTGATAGTTTGCCATAGTTGAGATGTTCAAATCTTTGTAAAAAATTATTGTTGGTTACGAGCAGACCTGCACAACACCTGCTCCCGCGGGCATTCTGCACTTGCGAGCCGACCGTCTGCCCGCAACAGCGCCGAAAGTGCAAGTAGTGGGGAGTAGCTTTGCGGGGAGGGGAGAAGTCTGACTTAGCACGACGCGGCGCGTAGATTGAATGCCTGGGCCTCTAATACAAATTATCCATGCTGCAAAATTATATCCCCACCTGTTTAAATGGATTATGTCTAGTATTTCAAGTTACAAGGGTCATAATTTTCTGTTCATGTTCTGTGCACAGCTGTATATACGCCTTTGTATCCACCACTGTATGTAATTTCCTTTTTAAATTAAAAAAAATTAAAATGCTCATTGTGACTCTTAAACAATATTTTAAAGCAGTAGCTTTTTTGAAAAAATATTATTTAATTCTAACTAACAAAAAATACAATTTAATAATTGATTGTTCACCAGGAATGTTATAATCTCCAAGTCAGAGCAAAATGAAGAAAATCAAAAGAGCCATCTCTTACATCAAGATTGACATAAAAATATAATATGTGGCAATTCCAAGAAGAGTAATGTTTAACAGCACATATATTTGTGACCATTTTCCCCCATTATGGAACTGAATAAAAGAGATCAATGAGCAAACCTCTGTAACGATATGTTTACGTGCAATCACAAGATTATCGTGGGTATTGTTAAATAGAATGCAAAGGGCTTAGTATTTTTATACGATGTCGTAAACGACTCTCCACTCTTGTCAGAAATTCATGATTTTTTCCAGAATAAAATGTTTTTGCTTTAATAGAACTGTCTTATTCAATTAAACACAGTCAATGAAAAAATAGTTTATTGCTGTCACCAACAAACAAAAACAATTCAGTATCATAATTTTGTGTTTAGCAAAACACTAAATTTGTGATTATCTCGTAGCAAAGCGAATTACATTATCAACCCTACAAGTAATTATAAATAGTGTTCAAATCTAATATGTATAATTCGTATGTATTATGTATATTTTTGGTAAGTAGGAGAAGTACGCTACTTCTGGACCAGTGATGACGTCACGAGCCCCCGTGACGTCATGACCCCGTGACGTCATGACCCCGTGACGTCATGACCCCATGACGTCACGACCGGGTGACGTCAGGGACCCGTGACGTCATGGCCGCGTGACGTCAGGACCCGAGGACGTCATGCCCGGGTGACGTCAGGACCCCGTGACGTCATGACCCCATGACGTCATGACCGGGGACGTCATGGTCGGGAGGACGTCAGCACTGGTCCAGAAGTAGCGTCGATGTGCGCGTGGCTGAAGTGGTGCCTGTTGCACACACGTCGACAGCGGGGGGTGTGAGCGCACGTGGGTGGCTGTGGGGGTGGGTGGGGGGAGGAGGAAGAGGGGGAGGTGGTCTTCAAAAAGCCCGCTCGGCCGGGGCGCGAACCAGCGAGGTGCGGTGTGGGAGGCCGGCACGCTAGCCCTGCGCTACGGCAGCAGGCTTAGAAGTGGAGGCGAGCGAGGGGATGGGAAGGTGCGCGCGCTTGGGCGGGGCGCGCGTGCGACGGTGGCGCGCCCTGTGAGCGAACAGGGAAAGGGGACCGCGCGACGGTGGCGCGCCCTGTGAGCGGGCAGGGAAAGGTGACCGTGCGACGGTGGCGCGCCCTGTGTGCGGACGGGGGGCATGCGACCCGCGCGACGGTGGCGCGCTCTGGAGCGG